>BQNB010164757.1:0-14300 GCA_026074375.1 Tanacetum coccineum
ATACTAAGTTTATAATCCTTTAAATACATCCTCCATATCATTTTCATACCCTATATAACCTTAACCATTAACTTTTAATTTTTCAGGTTCTGGCAGAAATTTGAAGTCACTTAATGACCACAAATAAAATACTAAAACACCTAGTTGATGGTTCACCTGAAACTATTTTATAAAAATTCATCATTACAAAGTACTCAGATTCGGATATGAACGCACACCAAAAAGTTTGACGTCCTTAAAAATACTTAGAATATGTTTTAGCGTTAGCCCTTCGAACTGGAGTTAATAGACACCTAAAATATGACATCCAATTTTTGGCTAACCCTAATTTGAATTTTAAGTAGGGGTATTACTCCCCGAAATCAGACCCAAATCTGACCTGAATTTACTGTTTCGACGACTTTTCTTGCGAAAGTTATTTGACTAACTTCCCGACCTCAAAACCTTTTGGGGCCGGACTTTTTGGAAACTAGACTCTCTAGACTTATCAATGGATATAAGATTCATAAATAAAAATGTTTTTATCATTAAGATAATTTCAGTTGAACACTGCCTTAAAATCTGCCAAACCCTAAATCATATATTAACACGATCTAACCCTAATCGATCTCACCAACATGTTTATAATTCATCACTAATCACCCCTAATTAGTCTAACATCATTAATTTATAGGTTTTACGAAACCCTAGTTTATCCGTCACTTTATTGTTACATGAATTAAAAAGAAAATTAAAACAATTAGGGTTTATGAACATACCTAAAACCTTGAATTTTGATACACAAAATCACCACTTGATTCTTGATAAAAAAAATATTTTTTTCTTTCTTCTTGGTCTTGGCCGGTCGAACAAAAAGGAGAGGGAGGGGAGAAGGGTTTTGGTATTTATAGATTTTACAATTGTGTTTGAGATAAATACAAATTAGAATTTGATTTAGTTTAAAACTTTGTTTCCTTTTTCCCTTTTCCTTCCCAAAACCGGTGGCCAAACACTCCTATATATTTATTTTTATATTTTTTATTATTATTATTATTTACATAATAAACCCTTAATTTTGACATTTTTTTATAGAAAACCTTTTATAAATCTTTAAACATTTTAAATTAAAACTAAATTAAATAACTATAAATAAATTTTATTTTTAATCTTTATTTTACTAACTTAATAAAAGTAAGTTCTAATTTCTATATTTTCTAAACTAAACTTTTAATCTTTACTAACTACTTGACACTTAAGATAGAATATACTGTATACATTATTACATATAAATACGTGAAACATAGAACTTATTACCATCATTTTCTTGTTACTAAAAATGTAGAACAAATAATATGCCTATAAACAAACAATAAACCAATATAATGAGACGATCACGCTCTATGGATTGGTAGCGAAACTCACATATGATCACATAAACACATAATTATATAGCACATAATGATGTTCAAGCCAATACTAAAGGTTTGACTAACCTGCTCAAGGCACAGTTGTCACAGTATCTCCTTCTTAGGGAAATCTCGTCCCGAGATTTAACTACTCGATTCACCAGCATTAGCAACAAACAGTTGGGGATACCTAGCTTTAATACGGTCCTCGCGCTCCCATGTGAACTTAGGGCCACGCTTTGAATCTCATCTAACTTTCACGATCGGAAACCCACTGCTTACAACTTCGCTTGCCCGTACAAGGGTACAAATAGCAGCATAACAACTCTAAGCAAAAAAAATAAACATCCAACTACATGAACATTGCCCGTCTTCGAGGAAACTCGTCAAAAACCTTAAGTTGTGTAACAACGTCATTCATAACCTAACCCTGCAACTCATCAAACAAGAACTGTCTTGGAACTAAGTTATGAGTTGTTACAAAGCTCAATGTTTTTGAAGAATCAGCTCGACTTCGAGTTTATTCAAAATATAACATTAACCAAACCTCATAAGGACATTTAAAGGTACACTAAGGTCTACCAGTAAGCCTATGTACCCAACTTTAATTAGTACTTCTAACTATTACTTGCTCAATGAGTACGTGTGGATACTTAGTTTTCATAAAATCCTTATAACCTCACTTCGAGTTCCAGCAGACTTTAACTATCGAAATCCTACTAGGCTTTAAACTTTTAACCTCACGATCGATAATCTTGACAGGTTCTTCAACAAAATGAAGAGTTTTGTGTACTTTAATTCTTTCCAAAGGCACGTGCATATTTGCATCCGTCCAATACTCCTTTAAATTTGAAACACATCAAATACACTACTAAATTATTAAGACAGTCTTAATCAATAGGCCATAGGATCGATCCCTTTAATGATCTCAAATGGTCCCACATATCTTGGTGCTAACATTTCTTTTTTTTCCAAAATGCACTACATTCCTTGTTACTATCTCATTAGTGTAAAGTGTCGTCAAATTCTCCATTTTAAAATCTTCACGTACTACCATGTAATGGGCATACCTTAGTTAGTTTATCGACTATTACCCAATTTGTATCATGCCCACTCTTCGTCTTAGGTAACTTGGTGATAAAATTCATAGTGATCATATCCCACTTCCATTCGGGTATCTCAGGCTGTTGCAATAAACCCAAAGGTCTTTGATGTTTCAGCATTCACCTTTAAACAATTCAAACAATTGCTAACATAGGTAGCAATATCCTTCTCCATACATGGCCACCTTACCACCAAAAAAATCAATCACGCACGCTCTTAACATATCCTTCAAAGTCTAAATGGTATGCTCACTTTGTCCGTCCGTTTGAGAATGATAAGTCATATGCATGTTTTAGCCGTGTTCCCAATGCCTTCTGCAATGTCTACCAAAGCTGCAAAGTAAATCTTCGACCACGATCTGAGATGATCGACACATGCACTCTATGCCTTGTTACTATCTCATTAGTGTAAAGTCTCGCCAAATTCTCCATTTTAAAATCTTCATGTACTACCATGTAATGGGCATACCTTAGTCAGTCTATCGACTATTACCGAATTTGTATCATGCCCACTCTTCGTCTTAGGTAACTTGGTGATAAAATCCATAGTGATCTTATCCCACTTTCATTCGGGTATCTCGGGTTGTTGCAATAAACCCAAAGGTCTTTGATGTTTCAGCATTCACCTTTAAACAAGTCAAACAATTGCTAACATAGGTAGTAATATCCTTTTCCATACATGGCCACCATACATATCTCTAAGGTCATGATACGTCTTATCCGCTCCCGAGTGTACCAAGTACCTTGATGTACGAGCCTCGTCCATCGTTAATGTCCTTTCACTTCTTAACAATGGATCCTATAGTTGGTCCATAAAGTACAACCACCATCTTCCTTACTTTCCATTTGTTGATCTAAACCATGTAATCTTTTTGCTGACTTGTTCTCTTCCTTAAACGCCTCACTCTGGGCGGCCAGTATCATCCTTTTAACTCTAGACTGACTAGTCATAGCCATTGCTCGTAGATGTTCAGGTTTCACTCGCTCCTTCCTACTTAGTGCTCTTACCATGATGTTCACCTTTCCCGGATGGTAGCGAATCTCACAATCGTAGTCACTAAGAAATTTAACACCCAACTTCTCTTTCGCATATTTAACTTCTTCTGGTCAAATATATGCTGAAGATTCTTATGATCCGTGTAGATAACACTCTTTGTTCCATACAACTAATGTCTCTAAGTCCTAAGAGCAAACACTATTGCTCCAAATTCTAGGTCATGCGTAGTATAATTCTTCTCATGGATCTTCAACTGTCGCAATACCTATGCAAACTTCGAGAAGTTCGAAATGAAACGTCGATAGTACCTGCCAATCCTAAGAACAATCGTATCTTGGTTGGTGTCTTAGGTACTTTCCAATTCTTCACTACTTCTATCTTACTAGGGTCCACGTGAAAACCACTATTGTTGACTACTTATCTGAAGAAATGTACTTCTTGTAGCTGAATCTCACACTTGGACAACTTGGCAAACAACTCCTCCTTCTTCAACAACTCCAACACAACCTTCAAATGTACTTCATGCTCCTCTTTAGACTTCGAGTATATGAGAATATTGTCAATGAACATAATGACAAATTTGTCCAGATACGGCTTTCACACCCGGTTCATAACAACCGCTGATGCATTGGTCAACCTAAAAGGCATAACCGTAGACTCAAAGTGTCCATACCGCGTCCTAAATGCGGTCTTTGGAATACCTCTTTCGTGCACTCTCAGCCAATGATAACCAAATCAAAAATCTATCCTAAAGATATAACGAGAATCTTGTAACTGGTCGAACAAGTCGTCGATCCTGGGGAGATTCTTGGTGGTCAGTATAACACCCCCATTTTTGACATATAGCAGCGGAAGCTAATCTGAGGTATTATTTCATAGTACAATAGTCATAATCATAGAAAACAACTCGAAAGAGACATTTTTAAAAGATAAGTTATCATTCATTATTTCATCAGAGTTTTTATAAACAGAGGTCCCAAAATATACAAGAAAACATAAAGTTTGAATGATAACATTTTAGCCATCTTCAAGTCCGTGCCACTCCATGCCATAAGATGTTTAGTTACCTGAGATAAACATGCTAAAAAGTCAACACAAAGGTTGAGTAAAATTCATAGGTTTATAGTAAACAGTTTTGAATATAAGCTCAATAGTGGGTTACGTTGTTATACACCCATAGTTTGTAATATTTGCAACACATACAATTATCATGAAAAATAGTATTATTGCCCTAAGCTCATGACACCGAAGCCTTAGGTTAATCAATAACCACAAATAATTGCCCCAACGGGTGTCTTTGCCAAACACCTGCAAAGTTATTCAAATGTGTGCTATTGGTTACTGTAGGATCCTTAGATCATTCGATTAACACAAGAACACACAAGAACACACAAGATTAGACTTTAAATTGACTTGTATTAAAGAAAAACAAAGAACAATGGTGTGGCAACAAAACACAATATGTTACTCAAACAAAGACATCGTAATACCAAAAGAGATTGTAAAATACCGTAAAGACTCTAACACAATTTTATTGTTTGAAAGCGAAAGAAAGTACCATGAACCATATAGTCAGAATAACAATGAAACGAACATGCACAAGAGAAATCTATACGAAGACATTACGAACCAAAATAAGAACGTAATGACTCATCCGTACTCACGATCGAAAGAACAACCATCAAAAAGCATCGGTACTAACATGTCGCAACATGTTACGAAAACCAAAGGATATATAAAGAACGGAGTAATAAACCGCACTAATTGTTAGGAACATTAGTGCTTAAAAGAAAAAATTTTTTAAACTATACGAGTAATCAGTACACAAAAAGAAAACCCCCCCCCAAATGAACGTTCCAATATTCAAGAAGCAGATCTGAACAAATATTCATCAAGCGCCGTATAGAAAAGTTTAGATCATACCATTTAACGAATGGTTACGAACAAGGAATGCTAAAAATATGGTTATATATCCGAGCAATAATTAAGCCCGACAAACGAACTCAATAATCGCAATAATAATAATAACATGTATCTAGGGTATTCGCAAACGTTAGATAGAAGTGAAACTTATTATCTATGCAACTGAGCCTAACATAATCGCGCATTAGGTAAAAGAGGGATTCCATAACTATATATACATATCACAACATATTACACTACCAGCTTACAAACAAACACTAATCAATGCAATCATGGTCACAAGTCCATGTGTGTGATGCCTTTATAATTATGTTGGTCACCATAATTATAATTGCATCCTTTCACATGTATACTTACTTCTAAGACTAAACCTCTCAATGATAACCGCCACCTTCATAGCATATACCACATTTGCACATCTTTAAACCACTCCAATTATACACATGAAAAAAGATGTTTCATCAAAGAAATACTTACTTATATAAAGATAAAATCAAAACGACATAAAGGAACGAAAGTCTCACAGCGCCTCCAAAATACGAAATATCGTAAAGAAATAATCAATAGCATCGTGACGAGGTAAAAAATGGAATAAACTTATGCTGGGCCTCGCTTGGGTTTGACTTTGCCTTCGCAAGAGTCACCCGACTCTGCGGGTCCAGGCCTGCTACGAGCATCCGACAAGTGGTCTGTGTCGGCCTCCTTCTTTGACTCTTCTAACTAACCTTCCTCATTCGGTTCCTCGAGAGGCTCCTCCTCAGTTGGCTCCTCTATTGAATCATAAGCTATCGAGTAGCCCGTAGGTCAAAATAAGACTCAAAGAAAGCAAGATTACAAAATGCCTAGATAGCTAAACACATAGATTCAATTACGGTTAGAGAGAGACATGATTAAAATAAGAAGGAAGGGTATATACTATTAGATCCCAAATAAGAATTAAGTATATATTATATATATATATATTTATATATATATATATAATATTTATATTTATATATACTATATTTATATTATTATAGTAGTAGACAAATAAAGAAAATTTGAAGCTTTTCGAATAGCGAGTAAGTATAGTAGATACTTACATAAACATTTCAGCCTAAAATGCAATCTATATGAAGGATCCTAGGTTATGTCTAAGAATCGACAACATACTTCTCTTTAAACCAATGGCTCTAACTACCAATCTGTCACCCTTCCGAGGCAGATACCGAGGCGTAAACATCATGGATATCTCACCACACTATGTGTGTCAAAAATAAAGAATCCTCTACATGCATAGCTAATATTAAGAGACACGCGTGTCATGACGAATACCCGAAAACAATAGACGGCATATTTATTAATGAATAAAGGGGACCTCTTCAATACAAAGGACAATGTTTAACAACCCATAAAATATAACATTCAAGAAATTAATGCAAACAATTATGAATCGATATCAAATGAGAACTTCCAATGCAACCTAATGGTCTCTCTAGCCCACTTTTTTTAATTAACTTCAACACCGTCATAACGCTCACCTGAAAATGATGCTTAAAACGTCAACATAATGGTTGGTGAGAGTCATAGGTTTTACGACACCAATATAAGATTTAAATCAATTACTGTTATTATAAAAAAAACAAAACATGGTAGGACAAATAAGCTGGCTATTATACATGCTAGCATTCATGCAACTAAGAATCTCAATTAGGACGGAACGTGTCCCCCGATCCAATGCAACAAAAATAGTCATGGAGAGGAATGAAATCCCCAAATCCCAGACTCTTGGTACCGTAGCACACACACAGGTTCATACCCACACCAAGTAGGCGAAACCTCTTGCCCACAAAGTAGGCGAAGAACAATGCAACATCATACAACATGCTGCACATAACATATAATAGCTACTTAAATGTCCATGTGTAACTTGAACTATATAATCACAAAATCAAAACATTTTGAAACATATGTTGCATCACTTCCATCCTAAGAAAACATAGTAAAATGGGGGACATGAAATCTCACCTGGGTAATCATCACTTTGACTACAACTCTTTAATATATAAGTAAAAATTATATAGGATTTATATATATTTATATTAATATTTATATATATATATTATATATTATATATATATATTTATATATAAAGGAGGTAGGAATCAAAAGATCTCAGTTATTGTAATCCGGGAGTATGATTCCCGGGTCGTTATCCCCGATGAGGAAAGCAATTGAAAGCTGAGAGTCGTTTTGAGAATATGTGCTTGAATGGAAGCAAGATTTGGCTTGGCTATCTAAAACTACGGGAAAAATAAGGTAAAAACTTAAAATCACTTAAGGGAAGGCAAATTTTAGCTAAAAACATAAAACGGAAACCCTAAACTGTGACTAAAAACCCTAAATTTCCAAAAATAAACTTAAAATGAAATTTTCACTTTTAATAGACTCTAATTAACTAAAAAGTAAGATTAAAGAAAACTAGAATGAAAACGGAGTTGATTTGAGCTTAAAAACACGAAAAACGTGAACGGGAATGAATCCCGTTCTTTAAAAAGTGAAATTTTGCAATTTAAACCTATTGGAGCAAAACTATTTTTCTCTAGGATCTATATGTTAAAAGACAAATTTTTTTTTAAAAGAAGTATATTTTTTGAACTTTTTTATAATTGTTTATGAATTAAAAATGATTTTAAAGAAAATTAAATATAAAAAATACTAAACATTTTATAAAAATTCTAAAAAATTATGAAAAATAGCTTGAACAATGAGGAATCTAAGAAAAATAAGCTTGGAAACACAGCTTATCAAATAAGCTGCGAAATAAGCGAAAACAGCTTATTATACTTAAAAGGCTAAAAGGTGGTATAAATAAAAGATTTTGGCCCCAATAAAATAAAATAAAAGTTATAATGAAAAAGTCCTCAGGGCGCGTTGGTTGAGTGTGTTGTGTGTGGTGTGTTATAAAGGTGAGGAGGGTAGAGGTCGTGGGTTCGAGCCTTGCTCACCCACGATTTCCCTTCTTCCCTTTTTTATTTTTTTTTTGAAAAACTTTTTTAACTCAGCTTATAAATAAGCTGTAAAAACACAACTTTAATGAAGACAATATTTTTCAAAACTGAAAAATAAAATAAGCAATTTAAAATGACAGAAATGCTTAAAAACTACTAAGTCCAAAAATACTAACTGTTTTCGTTTTTTTAAGGAGAATAAGCATCGAAAATTACAACTAAACTAAAACAGGACATAAGCTATTCAGTAAAAAGCACATAAGAATAACAAAATAAGCACAAAATGATAAGGAATGGATAGACAAAAGCTAAAAAGGCTTAAAAAACATTAAAATCCACTAGAGAGCCCAAATAATCGTCAAATAAAGCTTTATGGCAAAACACATAAGCTAAAATGGGTTTATACTAACTAATAAGCTAGTCGTTAACCCTAAATAAGTAATAACAATAAGCAGATAAGCTAAAATAAGCCAAATGTACCTTTTGACCAAAACAGATAATCCAAAAGGCCTATAGAGACTTTTCTAGCTTAAAAATAAGCTAGCTAAGGGCTCCTTATGGCTTAGTGGCTTATACCTCAGAAAAGAGTAGCCAAAAAGCTACAATAAGCTCCAAAAAGAAAAAAGGCATTTCTTGAAACTTAAATAAGCACTTAAAAGGCTTCATGAAAAGGGCATCTCATATAGATTCAATGCTTAGAAAAATTTGTGAAAATTAACAAAACAACACTTTTGAGCTTAAAAATAAGCACTCTAACAGATCCTTATGAATCTCAAACCTACAAACATATCAAAATTAGACCCCAAAGAACATATAACAACAATCCAAAAGCATTTTGAAATGATGGATATAACCACAAACAAGCTTTGTTGAAAAAAAAGTAATCTCAACATTTCTAAATCTTAGAACTTTTGACAGCAATCAATGAAATCAAATGAACAATGCAAGACATGACCTACTTGACATTTAAAACACTTTAACAATGATATCAAACTTAAAAATAAGTGCTAATTAGACTTAATGCAAATAAGCTACATTAACAGCTTATAGCAACTCAGAATCAAAACTCATGAAGACATGTCTTAACAAATAAGTTTTAGACTTTAAAAACTTTTTAAAATAGCTTAATTCCTTTTAAATGGGATTATTAAACTTAGATTAGTGACCCAAAAGAGTTTTTAAATCATTTTGACCCGTTTGACCCATTGTCCCAAACACCCCTTTAAAAACAGTTTTAGATTATTTAACTTGATAAAAGCTGTTTAAGCTAAAACTCTTCAAAGACCAGATAGTAAACAGCTTATAACAAACTAAATGAACATATTTCACTAAGCAAAAACAATAAGCTAACAACTAATGCTAATTTTTTTGGTTTTTATGACTTTTTTTGTGTTAAAAACATGAAAAGTAAGATCTAAACAAACAATTGAACTAAGTAAGTATTAAACACAAATAATAAGCAATTATAAGCTAATATAAACCGAAATAAGCAAATTAATTAAGCAGTATGAAACAGATTAAAGCTAATAGAGGAAATTTAAGCTTAATTGTAAAGAAGAAACTTACATGAGCCTTTGCTCTAAACAAGGCTAAGATAAAACCCAAGTGAGCTATCAACAAGCTCTAGCTTATCACAAGGATAAGCTAGTAAAGTCCAATAAGCTCTTCCAGGGTAAGCTTATCATCCAAAGCAACCAAATCCATCCAAAGCTTAGGTATTAAACTTTTTTAGATTTAAGTAAAGTTCAATGACTTGAATTTAGTTAATCTTAGCTTAGAGGCTTAAATGAGTTTGAGATGAGCTTATTAGAAGCTTATGAAATAGTAAAAGCTTTTTAAACCATATTTTTGCATAAAAGTAGATTTATGAAAAGACAATTGCACAAAATAGAAAACTTTGAATTCTTATTGATAATAAAGATGAGTACAAGTTGAAATAGAGATTACAATAAGCTAAACATTACTTTTTAAAAGAAAATTACAATTTAAAAGTAAACTCCCCTTTTGTGATTGACGAGAGCCTTCAATTTATAAGCCTGCAGAAAAGGATCTAGACTTGCCCATTTTTTTTAAATTTTTTTTTTTTTTTTTATCCTCTTGAGTTGATCTTGGCCTTTCAATCATTGCCAATCATTGGATCCCATCTTATGTCCGTTGGATTGATTTGATGAGCACACGGATTGCCAACGTGGCATTCCGTGTGTCAGACCCCTTTGTGCTTCTTTTGCACTAGATTTAGTGCAAAATCTCAATCATTGGTGTGTTTCTTTAATTGCCCGCGTGTCCTTCCTTGTGTGCTTGGACCAATAAGAGCTCTCAATGACGTATAACTCTGCCACATCGTACCTTGTCACTTGAATTGTTGAGCCACGTCCTCAATTTGGATTTACCCCATGATTTTGACGGGTAATTGATTGAAGAAGACGATGAACAGTAAAAAGGGATTCACGCCCTTTTTAACTGTTTATATCTTTGTTTGACCCAGGGGTTTGACTTGGGTTTTTATAAAAAGAAATGGGTCGGGTGCATTTGGGCTTGGTTATAAATGGGTAAATGGTTTTTGGAGATAACGACCGTTGTCTCTTTTATAAAAAGGAGATAACGGTGTTAGGAACTTAGGGTTAGGAGGTTATTGGTGTGAAATTTGGTTTAACATTTAGGGCATTTTGGGTATTTTGAGGATTTTGTCTATTTGTAGGTTGACCAATGTTGACCAAGGGTTGACTATGTTGACCATTGATAGCAATCTTCCGGCTCTTTTGCACTCTTTCCGTTCCCGTGTCCGTGTTTGTCCGGTTTTGACCGTTTTCTTGTGATCTTTGCAATATCCGTGCCTACACATTCATAAACAACAAAATACACAAATACAAGCATATTTTTGCTCATTTTAATCATTTAAGGGCCATTTTGGATATAATAAAGATATGTGATTTCTCACATATCAAAATTCCCCCAAACGAAAAGTAATTGCGTGTCCTCACGCAATATTATATGCTCTAAAACCAAATACCTCAAAAACTTCCCTAAACTAAATCTTTGAAAAGTAGTAAAGACTTTTGTGGGGAGAGTTTAAGAAATCACAAGTTTTAAAACACCTTATTTTCCCCTTTTCAAAACCTTTTCCATTTTTTTTAGAAAACTTTGAATTTTCTGACTTCCGTAATCTCCATAACTGTTAGGGATCATAAAACAAGATGCATTTCGATCCGAGAATGCCCCAAATAGGATAAATTCATCGTTCCCGACTTTTCACTTATCCAAACCAAGCTTAAAACGAAATCACAGTTAAATATCAGTAAAGATGCTAATACTACTCATATTTGCAAATTGTGAACTTTTCACTCCCGACAATTATTATATCTTAGGTGAATGTGCTATTTTGAATTTCAACTTTGGATCAATGTTTTGCAAAATTCTATGCTTCATGTTCCACCCGAGAATAATGAGTGTGAAGGCGAGAATCATCCATGTTAGCGATTTTTCGTATTCTCGGCACACATCCCACTGGGCTAAAGGACCATGCTTTTGGACACACAAGAGGGACTAGTATCGGGACTCACGGACCTTAGGTTTAAAAAACTCTCAGGTTTCCCGGAATATACATAGCTTTAAAAATAGAAATAGTCAAAGTTCAAAAGCATATTTGAATTTAACAAAAAGAAATCTATTTATTAATTCAAACTTAATATTAAACCTTTATGCAATTGTAACCCTCGACCTTTTAGAAGGCTGCAACATCGGTTGTGAGCCGGCAAGATGCAGCAAACTTTTTTCAGTCTCGGATTTTTATTCTTACTATGGGCTTTCTTTAGAAGACTACCACATCGGTTGTGAGCCGGCAAGAGGTAGTAAACTTTTATCAACCCACAGCTTTTATTTAATTATATTTTCTATCATTTAATCATCATTTTTTTATATAGAAGACTTCTTTTTGAAAAATTCAAGTATAAGTTTAAACTAAGACTAAATTTTTTGCTATATTCTACATAAAAATTGTTGATTTAAGTTTAATCTCTAAAAACAGCACGTATTATTAATCCGGTTAAGAGCTTATGGGAGAAAAAGCCACAAATTACATACATGAGCTCTTAAGATTTCCAAATAATCCTTGTTTAGCATCCTACTCATACTTAACACTATCATTTTTTGTTCTTCGCGAATATCTGCGAACGCTTAGCCTAAAAGTTAAGGAACAAGCTAGAGCTCAACACGCTCGATCAGGTCAAAATTTATTCTTATTCTACCTAGCAGGAAAGTCAAAAATTGTGACAAAACACTTATTTTATTTTTTGAAAAATTTTAAATTTTTTGTGGAAAAACGGGGTACGTGAGAACAACGGCTGCAGGCATAATCAAATCGATAGATCCCCCCCCCCCCCCATACTAGAGTTAAACATTGTCCTCAATGTTTTAAGAAGGGTCTCTACGTAAATCCTAAGCCGTTTATTAAGTATGCTTAAAGATAAACGTTAGTTGATAAGATTAGGATATCGGATTTCCCCAAACTAATGGCAAGCAAAGGCTAGGAAGCTCGAGTGGACCGGGACAAAACACCGAACCCGAGAGTCTTCAGAAAATTTTAGGTAAATCCTACAAAAATCACAAGCACAAACAACAAGAAATGGAAGAGTACAAGCCTCCTCACATCATAATAGAAATAAGAAAGAAAATAATAGAAGGATAAGCATGGGGTACCTCCCACGAAGCGCTTGTTTAGGGTCACTAAGCTTGACACAATCTCCGAATTCATTTGTCCTTGGAACAGGTTCTGGAGATCGGGCAACCAATTTTGGCCTGTACCCTCTAAAAGTAGTGCTTAATTCGATGCCGTTCACCTGAAATTGGCTCACTAGAGTTTTGAGATAACTCAACAGTGCCATGTGGAAAGACTTAGGAAATGGTGAATGGTTCGGACTAATGGGATTTTAATTTTCCTAAGAACATCTTCAATCGAGAGTTAAAGAGGAGGACTTGATCACCAACGTTGAAAATGCGATTTTTGATTTTTGAGTCATGGATCCTCTTTGTTTTCTCTTTATAGATCAAAGAGTTCTCATAGGCATGATCACGAAGTTCATTTAATTCATTGAGTTGAACTTTACGGTGATCACCCGCGGTCTCAAGGTCAAAGTTTGCATGCTTCAAGGCCCAGTAGGCTTTGTGCTCGAGCTCGATCGGTAGATGACATGCCTTTCCGTACACGAGCTTGTATGGAGTGCACCCGATGGGTGTTTTGTAAGTTGTACGAAAGGCCCAAAGTGCATCATCTAGTTTATCCGACCAAGATGCATGTTCTCGCCCATGGTCCTTTCAAGAATTCATTTCAAGCCACGATTGGATACCTCAACTTGCCCACTTGTTTGTGGGTGATACGCGGTAGAGAGACGGTGAGTAACTCCGTATTTAAGCATGACCTTTGCAAACTGGTCATTGCAAAAATGGGTTCCGCGATCACTTATGATAGCACGAGGGGCACCGAATCGGGCGAAGAGAGATTTAAGAAATTTGCAAACAACTCGGGCGTCGTTGGTGGGGAGCGCTTTTGCTTTAACCCATTTTGACAAGTAGTCGACCGCCACGAGTATATATTTGTTCCCTCATGAAGACGGGAACGACCCTATGAAATCGATGCCCTATACGTCAAAGATTTCGCAAACTTGGATGGAATTTTAAGGATTTCATCACGCTGCAAAATTTTTCCTTGACGCTGACAAGTGTCACATCAGGTGACCAAGTCATGGGCATCTTTGTAATTGATGGGCCAATAAAATCTTGAGTCAAAAACCTTTTTGGCTGTGTAGTTGGCACCGTAATGTCCCCCGGTAGGTCCATTATGGCAAGCTATGAGGATGTCAACAGAGTCTTGGCCAGCAACACACCGCCGGATCACCTGATCTGCACA
>BQNB010164758.1:0-14300 GCA_026074375.1 Tanacetum coccineum
AAATATTCATTGTCTAATGAGGTAATGTATATCAATTTAACACTCTAAGTTTCTGTTGTGGGTGATGTCAACCTTTTGAGAAAGAGAAAAAAAAGAGGTGCACGTTTAAAAAGAAAAATGTTACATCCACAAAGCTTTTACAAATAAATTTTCACAAAATGTCTTCTAACCAATAAAAACTATCCACATTACTTCTCTTTCTTCTTTATGAATTCAAATATTCCTATTCATGTATGCCACATCATTTTGTGAAAAATCTTTTGTAAAAATTTTGTGGATGTAGCATCCCTCGTTTAAAAATGCTTGTTGCTAGACTCGAATATCATAGATTTAAAAAGATAATCTCAATTTTCTATAAAAAAATAGGAGTTGCTTAGATTAAGAATGCTTGTGGCTAGATTCAAAATTTGAAGATTTGATAGATAAGATAGAAAACAAAACAAAACACAGGTGGGGTGAACTAGAGGACATAAAGTGTTTGAAGAGGTGAAATTCAGAGCTGGGGTTGCTTGGATTTTGTTTAGGATTTTTGTGTTCCCCAAACACCTGAAATTACATCCATTATTGATGAGTATGTGGTCCTTCAACACATATATTGATAAAACTAATGTTCATGTCATCATATGATAAACATTCTACAATGTTTAACATATCATCATATGTGTATGTGAACACTTCGAATAACGTAGTTCTAGAAAGAACAAGATCTAAACACAATCGATTTATGGGAGTCCGAGGTACCTAATGTGTGGTCCTAGAAAGAACAAGGTATAGGTCTATTATGATCCTAGAGATTACGTACAAGGACACACAATGATAATTCGGACCACACATCCTAAAACTATAACAATCTTTAAGGATGTGATGACCTAACAATCGAAGAAAAAAAATCCTATCATTCAAATCTAACACGAGTATAACCACTTAAGGATAATCAGTTGATTGAAAATATAAAAACCGCGGCATCGACCATGACCCGAACAACTAACATAAACCAATTGGAACCTTCCCGGAAGAGTTCCAGCCATATAATCATAGAGAGTGGTGGCACGGTGAAGTAGAAACGGAGAAAAATAAGTCCATTACACGTTCTTATAACAACCATAGCCCTTGCGGACCCAAGACAAAATCTAAGACGGCCTTTCAGCCACCACGACACCACCAATTTTAACCCGAAAATCGATTGACTAAAACACTCATCTAGACGATACCACCATGACTAGATCTGAACCACTAACCGCAAGACTTTATCGACCCTTGATCCTTACAACTAGTATGCTACCATCGTGAAAAAATCAACTACAAGAACGAACATTTTTCTACGAAAGTGTTGTTTATTTGTGTCAACTTTGAATATATTACGGAAATATCGGACCCTTGTTTTGTCATCTATAATTGTTTGTGTTCTAGATATTTTTTTTTGAACGGCGACTTTATTAGAACCACTAGAAAGGAGCTAGAAAATTACAAAGGAATCAAAAAAGGGTGTTGAAGCCAACTAACTCAATTCAAAGTTCTATTACATCTAGCTACACACCAATAAAAAGAGCGTAAAACAATATTGTCGAAAATAGCATCCTTTCGGGGAATAGGAGACGCGAAAAGGAATTGGTTCCTGAAGTTCCAAAGGCTCCACCAAGAAACGTAAAACACGCCTTCCAACACCTCTTTCGTCTTAGAACCTAAACGGATAATAATGTGTATAACGAGCGCGCGTTACGACGAGCTGACTTGTATTAAATGCATGTATTTTATTTCACTGATATTTTTTTAACAATCATGAAATTTGAATAAGTATTTGTCGTTGGGGCGAGTATAGTATTTTTTACTTATTTGGTTAACAAAATATGTGGTATTCGTGTTTATATATTATGACATTTACCTGGAATCATATACTAAATGAATTTACTTATTAAAGTTCATAAATGTTAACGGGGCTTGAAAGAAAACGCATCCCAAAAAAGAACCGACGGCCCGAACGCCAAAACGGCATGACTTGGATTTTTGGGCGAGCGAACGACTTTTAGTATGTATATAAATATAAATATGAATGCGAAATCTGCTTTTAAATACAGTCGTAAATGGCAAAAGAGTAAATGTTATTTATATAATTTAAACTGTAATAGAATTGTACGTTTCTGACCACTGTCGTTTATTTTAAAGTTATTAGGTAGTTTAAGGTGTGTTTTGAAACTTTGTATATATATATATATATATATATATATATATATATATATATATATATTATTTTTCTTATATATATATTTTATATATATATATATATATATATATATATATATTTATTATATGATATATATATCATATATATATTTTGTTAGGATCAATAAAAAGAAAACTTTAAAATGGAATGATAAGAAGAAACACAACAATCACAATTTAGATGCCACTACAAAATATGGATGCATTCTCCTATTATAAATTTTCTTCCTATTTAAAATGGTGTGGCTAGAAATCTGTCTTATTCTTTCATTATAGTTTTTCTTCTCATCCGGGATCGGATTATAGAAAATCCTTCTTATTCTTTCATATATCTGTGTTTGTATATATATATTTTATATATATATACTATATATATATATGTATATATATATATATATATATATATATATATATATATATATATAATCCGGATCGAGTGAGAAGGTTTTTATTTTGAGAAGATTGAGAAGGTTTTCAAAAATGGTGTTTTTTAACTTTGATTTCAAAGTTTTTCAAAAACGTTAAAACTCATTTAACGTGATTATAATCCAAAAAAATGTTGTGTAAAAAAAATTCAAATTCAATGTTATTTTTTAAAAAAATCTCTAGATTTTGCGATATAAGTACAATATTGAATCTTCTATACAAATTTAAGGAATCATTATCATAACTCGATTTTAGCATTGATTTGTGAATCAAATTTGTGATTTATATATTTGATTCACTATTAAATGATGTTTACTTGTGAATCAAATAAAAAAATATGAACCAATTTGCTCAACGAAGATTTTCAATCTTTCAAAATATTAAACCGTCTCAATGGAACCGGGGGGTGGGAGCCTTACTATTATAATATTTATATTGAAATCTATATTATATTTTTATATTATTATATATCAAACTTCAACATTTTTTATAAAATCGTACGCATGTCAAGAGCATTGCAATATTGGGCTCGTTTTGTTCGTAGTTCGAAATCTTTCCGCGGGTATTTTTTGATCTGAATGAATCGGTACATATGTATTATATATTTGATAAATAAAGTTTATTATATAAAAAAGTCGTAAATGGTTAAAAGTTGAGGGCACGTTTTGTAAACTTTCTTTTTTTTCTATTTTTTGCCGACAGCCGGTGCCAAAACGGCGTCGTTTCTCATTGTAAATGATATATATATTAATGTGTTTGTCAATTAAACTTCCGCAATTGTCATATGGGCTAACAACCTTGAAAGAAGTATTGATGGAAACGCGGTTATAATTACAGTCCCATATTTTAGCCAATTGACTCGAGATCGTTGATGACAAAACATTTCTTCACGAAACCAAGTGGTTTCTAGCTCTTGGAGCAACGTTCTTTGTCTATGAAAGTTTCCAGGCGTATGTGGAAGCGTTTGGATAATCTGAATTTCCTTAGTGAGATCGTCGATCTTCCTTCTGTTGTTGCCAAAAGTAGCAATATAAAACCAACACGTTGTTCAAAATATGGAGATGGTGCAACTATAAGCCATCTGTATGAATTTGAAGGTCGGGCTGGTATAATTTGCTTCATCAATTTAAATCACGACTTCATTACTACATCTGATACTAGCCCACCATTGCTGTTATGATCTGATTTCCGCATTTGGACACTTGGTGATGTGTCGTTGTGTAGGTGTTATTTTATGTATCAAGTTTTACTATTTATATTTTGCCGACTTAACCTAAAAACAACATTTTAACGAGCAGTGTACCCGATCAAATGTAGCTTAGTTGGTAAGTAGGGTGTCGATCACTATGAGTGGAAGTTTTTTTTTTTGAACGGCAATTTTATTAAACACTAGCAAGGAGCTAGATCAACAACAAACAATATAAGGGTTTTTAAGCCAATCGTCCCATTTGATCGATGCTTTTAACTCTTAATTCTACTGGTATTTTACTCATCTAGTTTTAACACTAATTATTCTAACTAAACTTAAACTAACGCAAAAGGGGAGTTTTCAGCCTGAGAGACTGGCACGCGTTTAGTTCTAATTATCCTAAGGTGATAACAATTAACGCACACAAGAGATTAACAAAAGATTGGGAAGCGGTCGAATGTGAGGAAAACATATTAGCCAGTTTAATCTAATAATATGCCTTGATTGTCTATTCGTGCAATGATTGTATTAATTCGTTGGTGGTATATCATCCCAAAGTTAGGTTGCTAGTTTCCTGTCACAATTAACATAAACCCGCATAAAGCTTACACCGTTGATTATAATCTATCTAGGAAACTATACTGGTGGTTATATTGAATCCTAGCTCAAGGAGGCTTTACCAACTTACTTCTTAATGGAAATTCATATACTAGTAGCCCACACCCACTTAACTACCTATGAAAACAGGACGTTATGTGTAATCCTAAGTCACCGGCTTAGTCTACCTATCCACTTAACCATAGATTGAAACAGGGCTTTCTATTGGTGATCCCATTATTCTAGTTATATGAATAAGCGTTATATGTTTCCATCCCGAACTCTTAGCCTACGCACAAAAACACCGAAGTTGCAGCGCATTAAATATGTAAGACTAGACTCAGTTGAATGATAGGAAAAACACATAATTAAGCACATAAACGTGGTATTAAGTGAGTAAACATAATACACAACAACGAAAAAGGAACAATCGATAAAAGACAAATCAAAATATTATATTATCATAAACATGGGCTATACCTAAAGGTATTAGCCGACAGTCATTGTAACAATACACGAAATCATAGATGAACGATTAAACATAATGCTAACCGAACGCGTATAGTGGAGTGTAGAGATTACAAGAGTTTTCCCATTGATCGGACCACTTTTCAGGATCTTATTGGCTTCATAAATCTTCTGGAAATCGGTCTTGCTGGCTAAAAGCATACCCTAAATCGTATTTAGGGTTTGGTATTTATAGACTCTGAAAATTGGTCGATACGGATGGCGAAATGGAACCAATACGAGCATATTCTGGATTGGTTGGGGCGTAGCTCCCGAATAAATATTCTAGAATTTTCTTGAGCAGGTTTGGATACGCCATATCCACTTTTTGGATACGCCATATCCATTTTTGGATACACCATATCTAGGGCTGTAAACGAACTAAACGTTCAGTAAACATTTTGTGAACCGTTTGGTAAAAAGTTCGTTTATGTTCGTTTATTTATTAAATGAACGAACATGAACAACATTTATGTTCGTTTAGTTAAATAATCGAACATGAACAAAAGTCTTGTGCGTTCATTTATGTTCGTAAATGTCCGATTATTCGTTCGTTTTATTATCGTATATATTTTATGATCGTCTATCATGATCTTATTCATTATATATTTTTATAAATTATTATACTTAAACAAAACAACACTTATAAAACACAATATGGTGTATATTATTGTGAATTTTATGTTTATTTACGTCCAATTATTTATGTTCGTTCGATTATGTTTGTTTAGTGTCTAAATGAACGAACATGAACAACCTTATTTCTTAATAAACAAGATATAAAGACAAATCAAAACATTATATTATCATAAACATGGCTAATACCTAAAGGTATTAGCTGATAGTCATTGTAACAATACACGAAATCATAGATGAACGATTAAACATAATGCTAATCGAACGCATATAGTGAAGTGTAGAGATTACAAGAGTTTTCCCATTAATCGGACCACTTTTCAGGACCTTCTTGGCTTCATTGATCTTTTGGAAACCAGACTTTGTGGCTAGAAGCATAATAAAACTCATATTGGAGTCTGGTATTTATAGACTCTGAAAAGGGTTGGATACGCCATATTGAATGCAGTCAATACGGCGTATTGATGGCGGTTTCCATAAAGTATGGTCAACACTCATTAATAGCATTAAGTGCAGGATATGATTGTTGAATGTAATTATTAACTGCATTAATTTTAGGATCGTTGACTGTTGACTGCATTAAATGCAGATCTTTGATTATTGTCCGTGTTTAATAACAGCATTAACTGCATGATCACTGATTGATAATTGCATTAAATGCAGAATCTTTGACTGTTGACCGTGGTTATCTGTGAAGTGTAGGCACGGATATGCCGTATCTTCATGATGGATACGACGTATTGAGGTAAAACTAGTTTGTTATTCATCGTTGACCAAAGTATTATATACGTCGTATCGTTGATGCGGATATGGCGTATTCTTCAAACTCAAGCAAGGGTCTTTTAGTTCGTCAAGTCTTGGATACGGGGTATGCTTCTAGAATGATACGCCGGATAGGTTGTCAGAATTAGTAGACTTTCCCGAACTCTTCATTCATGCTCCAAAATGCGTGCCTTTTATATAAACTTCACTAACTGCTCCATAATTACTGCAAATAACAAATATAAGCAATTAAGTACCAAATCTTGTAATAATTATTTAAAATGAGTATTTTATTCGGGATAAATGATGCTATAAAATAGACGTTATTTGATTTCATCAAACATCCCCCTACTTGAATCCTACTTGTACTCAAGTAGACTTTAAAAAGGTTTTTGAAAATGTATCTCAACCGAGGTTAAGGATTTTTCCGTTAAGCACCTTTTCTGTTCAAACCACCTGTACAAAACCAAGCTCCTCACGAAATATGGAATGAAAACACTCAGATCACTCAACTAATCTAGGGTGTCACATTTAAGTAGTACGCTCATTTGCTCGGTCGTGATTAGCTTCGTATAATAGGCTTGGCAAGGATACACATCTCCACCTCTAGAGCTAAGGAGTAACAAGTCAAAAGATAAATTGGGTCTTTATTAATAGGCTCGGGTTTAATAATTCTTTTTAGGATGAAGAATGATATAGGGTATGGAGCTTCTGACTTTCATCGAAGGTTGTCTTCAAACAAGGCAGCTGAGACATGCATACATGGCCGTAACGACAAAATAGACATCACGGCTCAATACACGTCCTCCTTCGGAGTATTTCACTAAGGTTAGTTATCAAGAAAGTGAAGTAAAATGGTTGTTAAATAAAATGAACAAAACAAATAGATTAAAGCCAACAAATAAGGTGCGGTTGCTAGTAATTTTTCCCTACCGTTCCATGACAAAGACTCAAACATATGAACAAATGCCTCGATCATAGAAATGACAAAGACAAACTAAGTTGGCGTTCCCATAACGGTCAACTTCCCTTACATCCCGAACTTTACATACTTTTACAACGTAAGTGGTGATATCGACCACGTTTTACAATACTTTACATCGTTAATTTTCTTGTGCGTATCAACGAATAATCGATCCTTTCATACAATATCTTCGGTATAAGCTCAATGAACCGACTATCTTTCTTTTCAACCTTTTTTTTAATAATACATCATAAATCATGGTGTAATTCACCGTCTTCACTATCATCATTTGTCCGGCTGATATTTCCTTTTAACTTTTCTTCTTCAGACATAATTCATAATCGCGAAAGTAGCAAAAATACACGAGTTACAAACATCCCCATTGCATTGTGCAATTTTTCCGACCATTACAAAGATAGAGAAATTTCACTTTGACGCAGGAACTACAAAACTTTACACGAAAGCAACTAGCAACATTGATTAAAATAGGCTTTAATCTACATGGTAGGCTAAGGTGTAAAGGTGAAACGAAAGAATTTTTTAATTGGTATGGAAAAAGAAAGGAATGGCTCAGCAGGTTATTCTAGGGGTATCTTACTCTAAAAGTAAGAGTAAGAAAAGGGTTACACGGGGGGTTTAACAAACCAGTGTAGTTAGTTAATTTTTACGACATGTAGGCTTTTTGGGTTAATCCTAGAAATCTACCAGTTAAGCATGTTACTCCATCAAAATCCATAGTACTCATCATTGAGGTCTCGAGTGATATACCAGGCCAAGTTTTAAAGTCTACTAAATCACCGGGACACTCATATTTTTGTGGAATTTTAAGTAAGCAATTGGAAACGGATAGGCTTAATTCTCACAAATTGGCATTAAAGGTTATAGTGCGCTAGGTAATGTAACTAGTGATTTTTCACAAAAATCATGCTAATTTTTTTTAATTTGATCCATTTTTAAGCATGTTTAAGCATATTTGTGAAAATAAGGACAAATACATTCTAATTCTCCATCCCCCCATTTAAATTATACAACGTCCTCGTTGTATAGATAAAACATTTAAATAATATAGGAAAAAGAATTAGAACGAGGAAACTCCCTTGATAGTTTGCTCCGGATGGTTCTCCATTTTGAGTGTTTGAGCAAAAAGGTGTGTTGACGAGGGCTTCAAAATGCCCGTTGAGTTCAACACTTGACAATTTTCATAGTATACCATTGAGTCGATTTCGTTTGCAGCAAGGTCCTGCATGAAAGTTAGAAGACGTTCATGCAATTTCTACCTTCGCTAACCTACAATACAAGCAAACAATTAAGCACACAACTGTGCAGGTTACAATACGGCGTATCCCAAACCCTAGGATACGCCGTATGTAATCCTGCGAAAACAATTAAATACTAGAAATTAAATACTGAAAATTAAATATAGTGATAACGTCCAGACATGCATACGCCGTATCCAGAGGGGTTCAATATGCCAAATGTCATGTCTAGGAAGACAGACTCAATACAAAACTGAAAATTACATTCCGGGTTGTCTCCCGACAAGCACTTATGTTTTTGTGAGAGTCTTTAGGTTAGACTCCCTTTAGCCTCGCGTCACACCATTCTCGAACTCTATAACCCCATCATCCTCATTGTCAATGTTACCTCCATAATATTTCTTCAATCTTTGTCCATTGACCTTGAAGCTAAACCCGTCCTTGTCGATGATTTCTATAGCCCCATGTGCATACACCATTTTAACAATGTTTGGACCGCTCCATTTCGACTTAAGTTTTTTAGGGTACATCTTCAGATGAGAATTATAAAGTAGCACTTGATCGCCTACCTTAAAATCTTTATCACTACAAAGCCTATAATCATGCCACTTCTTGGTTTGTTCTTTGTAAACTCTTGTATTCTCATAAGCGTCATCTCTCAATTCGGATAACTCATTAAGCTGCACCAGACAACTTTTGCTAGCAAGCGTCAAATCCATATTACATTGTTTCAATGTTCAATGTGCCTTGTGCTTGATTTCTATAGGTAAATGGCATGCTTTCCCATAAACTAGTTTGAAAGGTGTATAACCTGTGGGTGTTTTGTAGGCTTTCTTAAATGCCCATAATGCATCGTTAAGTTTTTCTGACCAACCTTTAGGATTGTACCACACTGATCTTTCTAGGATACGCTTAATACCCCTATTAGTAACTTCAGTCTGTCCATTAGATTGAGGGTGATAAGCCATGGATAATTTATGAGTCACACCATATCTTTGTAAAGCTTTTTCAAGCTAGGAATTACAAAAATGTGTCCCTCTGTCACTAATCAAAGCTTTAGGAACTCTAAACCTAGCAAATAACTGTCTTAAAAACTTAACCACAATGCGCGCATCATTCATAGGTAATGCTTGAGCTTCAACCCATTTGGACACATAATCGACAGCCACCAATATGTATTTATTACCTCTAGATTCGAGAAACGGTCCCATAAAATCTAATCCCCAAACATCGAAAACTTCACATACTTGAATGTTATTTTTGAGGCATTTCGTTCCTTGAAGATATGTTCCCCGATCTTTGACATGCATCTCATCGTTTTACGTACTCATTAGCATCCTTAAAGATACTAGGCCAATAGAATCTGGACTCGTAAACCTTCTTTGCGGTAACGTTAGCACTATGATGCCTACCGGTAGGTCCCGAATGACAATGCGCCAGAATTCCGAGGGTTTCACTTCCAGCCATACATCTTCTCATTATATAATCCGCGCATAGTTTAAATGCATAAGGTTCTTCCCATAAGTAGGTCTTAACTTGAGAGAAAAACCTCTTTCTTTTTTCGAAGGTCCAATTTGGGGGAACAACCTTTCCAATAATATAATTAAAGAAATCCGCATACCATGGTTCATTGTTATTAGACTTGGATTTTAGCGCCATTAAATGCTCGTCGGAGAATTTATCACCAACTTCCTTCTCGGTTAACACCTCCATATACGGATTCTCTAACCTGGATGAGTGATCTGCGGCCAAGTCTTCTGCTTCCTTATGTTTCTCCAATACTTGACAAGGGATAGTGAAACTCTTGGGGTCTTCTTCTTTTAATGGCAGTTTGTTGACCAAGACAGCTGAGCACCTTTTGTTTATTGTATCCGTATAAGTTTCTTTAAGTTTGGATTTATTCGTCAGTAAACTCTTTAAATATTTAGCGTATTTTGGTATTTGCATTAGGGCTTCGATAAACGGAATATTAATATCGAGTTGTTTCAGATTCTCCAAAAAATTTCGTTGCAGTGCTTCATCTTTTTCTTTTCTCACCCGGTTTGGGAAAGGAATAGATGACTGTTGTGGTTTTACCAATGGTTGAGTAGTTTTATCAAGAATTCTTGAAGATTTATTTTCCACACCATCATCATGCGGTTTTTCTTGCACATCTTGTTCAAATCTTGGAGGTTTGTTGATTCCAGTTTCTTTAATTTCTTTACTAGTGGTCATCTTTCCCCCCTAGTTGTCACTCCTTTGACTTCATTTTTTGGAATCAAAACATTACTCATAACCTTTGATAATCAATTTATCTTGATTTCTAGCTCACTCAATAAGTTGCTTCGTTATTTTAGTAAAAGCTCGTTGGTGGTTTTAAATTCTTTAATGAATATTTCCATTTCCTCATGTTCACGTTTACCTTAATCAATAAATTTAGCCAATATTTCTTCCACAGTTTACCTTCTTGTAGGGTAATTGAACGGGTAAGGAGGCTCTCTGAAAATGGTACCTGAAAAGAAAGATATAATTCAAAGTAAACCTATTCTAGAAAACTAAACCAGAAAGCTAACTAAAACTGCTGTTGTATCAGACAGTCGATACGTCGTATTCAGTAACCTAGATACGCCATATCGATGTTTGATGTCGAATACGCTGTATTTAAAGAAAATGGATACGCCGCATTCGATAAATAACAGCAGACAGTGGAAAAACAAAACTAAATTTATACTAAAAATACCAATAAAAACAAGAAATTAAAATATCACACTCCCCGGCAACGACGCCAAAAACCTGATGTGTCGTTGTGCATGTGTTATTTTATGTATCAAGTTTTACTATTTATATTTTGCCGACTTAACCTAAAAACAACACTTTAACGAGCAGTGTACCCGATCAAATGTAGCTTAGTTGGTAAGTAGGGTGTCGATCACTAAGAGTGGAAGTTAACTCTTAATTCTACTGGTATTTTACTTATCTAGTTTTAACACTAATTATTCTAATTAAACTTTAACTAACGCAAAAGGGGGGTTTTCGGCCTGAGAGACTGGCACAAGTTTAGTTCTAATTATCCTAAGGTGATAACAATTAACGCACACAAGAGATTAACAAAAGATTGGGAAGCGGTCAAATGTGAGGAAAACGTATTAGCCAGTTTAATCTAATAATATTCCTTGATTGTCTATTCATGCAATGATTGTATTAATTCGTTGGTGGTATATCATCCCAAAGTTAGGTTGCTAGTTAATCCTGTCACAATTAACCTAAACCCGCATAAAGCTCACACTGTTGATTATAATCTATCTAGGAAACTATACTGGTGGTTATATTGAATCCTAGCTCAAGGAGGCTTTACCAACTTACTGCTTAATGGAAATTCATATACTAGTAGCCCACACCCACTTAACTACCTATGGAAACAGGACGTTATGTGTAATCCTAAGTCACCGGCTTAGTCTACCTATCAACTTAACCATAGATTGAAACAGGGCTTTCTATTGGTGATCCCATTATT
The DNA here is from genome assembly GCA_026074375.1 of Tanacetum coccineum. Taxonomy (NCBI): domain Eukaryota; kingdom Viridiplantae; phylum Streptophyta; class Magnoliopsida; order Asterales; family Asteraceae; genus Tanacetum; species Tanacetum coccineum. The sequence goes on from BQNB010164758.1 coordinate 12,051, forward strand.
CTAGTTATATGAATAAGCGTTATATGTTTCCATCCCGGGCTCTTAGCCTACGCCCAAACAACACCGAAGTTACAGCGCAATAAATATGTAGGACTAGACCCCAGTTGAATGATGGGAAAAACACATAATTAAGCACATAAACGGGTATGAAGTGATAAACATAATCAACATACAACGAATAAGGAACAATCGATATAAAGACAAATCAAAACATTATATTATCATAAAGGGTTAATATACAAATATGTTACTAAAGTTTGCCAAAATGTTCACCTAAGTTACTAAAGTTTTTTTCGTTACAAATAGGATACTCAAGTATACGGATTTATCATTTGAGTTACTGAACCTTTAAAATAGTTACAAAGAGGTTACTCAAGTATACGGATTTATTTTTTGGGTTACTGAACCTTTACAAAGAGGCTTATTATTTGGCTTATTTACCCTTAAAAAAATTCACCTGTATACTTAAGTAAACTTGAGTAACCTTTTTGTAACAAAAAAAAACTTTAGTAACTTAAGTGAACATTTGGGCAAACTTTAGTAACATTTTTGTGTATTAACCCTATCATAAATATGGCCAATACCTAAAGGTATTAGTCGATAGTCATTGTAACAATACACGAAATCATAGATGAACGATTAAACATAATGTTAACCGAACGCGTATTATGGAGTGTAGAGATTACAAGAGTTTTCCCATTAATCGGACCACTTTTCAGGACCTTCTTGGCTTTATTGATCTTCTAGAAATCAGACTTTATGGCTAGAAGCATAATAAAACTCGTATTGGAGTCTGGTATTTATAGACTCTGAAAAGGGGTGGATACGCCGTATTGAATGCAGTCAATATGGCGTATTGATGGCGGTTTCCATAAAGTACGGTCAACACTCATTAATAGCATTAAGTGCATGATATGATTGTTGACTGGAATTATTAACTGCATTAATTTTAGGATCGTTGAGTGTTGACTGCATTAAATGCAGATCTTTGATTATTGTTCGTGTTTAATAACTAACTGCATGATCACTGATTGATGATTGAATTAAATGCATGATCTTTGACTGTTGACCGTGGTTATCTGTGAAGTGTAGGCACGGATACACCGTATCTTCATGATAGATACGCCGTATTGAGGTAAAACCAGTTGGTTATTCATCGATGACCAAAGTATTATATACGTTGTATCGTTGATGCAGATACGACGTATTCTTCAAAGTCAGGCAAAGGTCTTTTAGTTCGTCAAGTCTTGGATACGACGTATGCTTCTAGAATGATACGACGTATAGGTTGTCAAAATTAGTAGACTTTCTCGAACTCTTCATTCATGCTCCAAAATGCGTGCCTTTTATATAAACTTCACTAACTGCTCCATAATTATTGCAAATAACAAATATAAGCAATTAAGTACCAAATCTTGCAATAATTATTTAAAATGGGTATTTTATTTGGGATAAATGATGCTATAAAATAGACGTTATTTGATGTCATCACTTGGATTCATGGATGGACGGTAGCCGGTTATGATAACCTTAGATTATTTAGACTATTTGTTTTGTGTTTATTTATCGACAATTATATCCCATGTCTTATCCTACCCTTTAAATGATTCTAGCCTTTAGCCTGCTCGAGTTAAGGACTGAGCAATCGCATGTGTCTCGTTCATTGATTTGGCCGAGCACGTGTGATTTTGTCGCCTTTTCTGGAACAGTGGTTTCAAAAAGAGTCAATCACCTATTTAAGCATGTGTGTGTCACCCATGTTACCTTTAAGATCTATTTAGACTCTAATTCTAGCTGGTGTAAATTTGTGTATTTTCCAAGCTTATGATAGAATACATACTATGACTATGCAGTTAAGTGATCACCCCGAAAATGAAACACTTAGACTAGTAAGAGTTGAGTGATTTTGATCCCCTTTTTGTGAGGTGTTCGGCTTTGATGTTTTCTAGCATAAGTAAATTATGAATTCATTTCTCTGAGTTAAATTAGGGAAATATTTTTATAAATTATTCTAACAGATTTACTTGACGGCAGGTAGAAGTCAAGTAGGGGGGATATTTGATAATATTAAATAGTTAATATTTTTTAGTATCAAAATCTCTATCAAAATGCTTGTAATTATTGTATAAATGCATGGAAATGATACATAGTCACTTTATATTTTGTTTACAGGAAGAACACGAGCATTAGAGCAATAGACGTGGGATTTGGACGTGGAAAACAAGCACAAGAAGAATCTCAAAGGCAGTT
>BQNB010164759.1:3324-14300 GCA_026074375.1 Tanacetum coccineum
GACTTTATTCATAGAGTGCATTAATACGGACATAATTGCATGAAACCAAATCTTAGTCCTTATCTAAAATCAATCAAATCATCAAGGATAATCAACCAAATCAGTAAAATATCTTTGTTGTGTATATAAAACTGTAATGGTAATTCTTAAACAGAATCATGAATCAAGAAGAAATTCGTCATGTTACTGCTCGTGATGAAAAGTAGGTTCCCACTAGGGAAAGAGTCAAGATCAGTACCACCAATGTAAGACTGGAGACTACTGTTCCACAGAAGGAAGAAACTTTTCAAGTTATCATCAATGTTATCAAGAAATCTACCTGCTAGAAGGCATTTACCATCTCTGCTGAATTCCTTGAAATCTTTGTGCAACAGTTTTGGTACACTATTAAGAAGGTCTCAAGCATAAACTCTTATGAGTTTCTTCTTGCAAACAAGAAGATCTTGGTTGATGCAGAAGTGTTTCGGAAGATTCTTGACATCTGTCTAAGAGTTTAAGGAGTAGACTTTACTAAATTTCTAGATGATGAGACTACTCTTACCTTCCTCCTTGATCTTGGTTACAAATGTCCACTACACAGGTAACCCAGTATGTATGTGGACCACATGCATCAACCTTGGAGAACTCTGGCTGCTATTATCAACAAGTGTCTCACTAGCAAAGCTGTAAGCAATGACAGGCTAAGGAAATCCAGGATTGACATCTTATGGGGTATGTTCTACAGGGAAAATGTTAACTACCCTAAATTGATTTGGGAAGACTTTGCATTCCAAATCGACTACAGGCAGCTGAAGAAAGGCAGACATAAAAACCTGCCTTACCCCAAGTTTACTAAAATCATTATCAATCACTTCCTAAATTCCCTATAATGTAATTACTCAAAACACTAATCACCTTACAAACTACATACTTAACATACCCACACTATTAGAGATGATTGGTATTGGGAAATAACAGATTAAAATATATATCTGAGACTATGCTGACTGAGGGGATAAAGCAATTAGAGTCTTATCAGATGTTCATAAAATATTTGTTGGGATTAAAAGCCTTCTTAAAGTTACTGCTGTTAAGGTATTAGTTACTGATACTAAGCATAAATTAGTGTTGTTAGTAATCTTAATGAAAAATATGCTAAGTAGTTAGTACTCGTAGTTACTACTGCTAGTGTAAGTTACTATTGCTAGTGTATATTACTATTGCTAGTTACTACTTCTAGTAATGTTAGTACTGCTAGAGTAATGTTAGTACTGCTAGAGTAAAGTTAGTACTGCTAGTGTAACTTAGTACTACTGGTGAAGATTGAAGAAAACTTTCTAAGTAGTTAATGCTGCTTGTACACAGTTAGTGCTGTTGGTACAAAAGTTACTACTCTTAGTGTTGAAAGTTAATGCTACTAGTATAAAAGTTACAATTGCTGAAAGGATAAAGACTACTCAGAGAAAAGATAAAGATCGCTTATGTGATATGTATGAGATATTTTTGTAAAAGATACGTATAAATTATTTGTGTCTAGTTATTATTTAGATAATCAATGTGCTGTAACTTACGGGAAATAGATTTGTTAATCCTGTTAGGACAGCCCTTGGTGTATAAAAGAAGGTTCATAAGCGTATAGTATTCTGTAATTGTATCAATGTTCAATTGAGTCAGATTACTAGGGGGGAATGGTCATAGCTTCAAGATTTTGTAACCTAATACTAGAAAGAGTATTCGTATTATGTTGTAATATAATTAATATTGGAGCTTTTAAATTGCGGCGCGGAATTAAATTTGTAGTTCTTGTGTATAATGTTTCATTATGATTCTCTTATTTTTAAAGATTAGATTCACGCATAAATAAATAAAATAAATAAAATAAAATAATAAAAAATAAATATAAAATAATATAAAACAAGAATATTATAAATATAAATATACTATTCTAAATTTAAAAAAAAAAAAATTATAAAACAAAATAAAAACAAATATTATTAAAATTGTATATAAATCAAACAAATTAAAACAAATAAAATATGAAAATATAAATAATATAATAAATATAAGTAATAAAATAAAAAGTAAAAAAATGTAAATAAATACATTATAAATAAAAATAATACAAATAAGATAAATCCTAATATCAAAAGAATAAATTAAAAAAAAATAAAAATAAATTAAAAATAACAAATAAAATAAATTATATAATATATAAATACAATAATAATAAAAATAAATTAAAAATTAAAAAAAAATAAAATATAAAAAACATAAAATATAAAAAAATAAAAATAATAATAAAAATAAAAATAAAAAATAAATAATATAAATTGTAATAAAAATATAAATTAAAATAAAATGTAAAAAGAATTATCTTACAATAAATAATAAATACATACATAATAAAAAATATGTTTAAACTAAAACTTATATAAATAAAAAATATTATTAAATAATAATAAAATTAATATAAAAAATACATTATATAAGCAACTAAGAAAATTTAAAAATAAATAAAAAAGATAAACTAAATAATAATAATAATATTAGAAAAAAAAATTCACAATATATAATAATAAGTATAATAAGTAACAAAAATATATAAAAAAACTCTAGATAACATAAAATAAATTAAAACTAAAAAAAAAAAATATAAAAATATTAATAATAAAAAAATAAAAATAGTTAATAATAATATTAAAAAATATATAATAAAAAAAATAATAATAAATAAATATAAGTTAAATAAAAAATAGTAAACATTTAAATAAATAAAAAATATACGAAATAAATAATAAAAAAAAAACAAAAAATAAAAATTAAAATTATAAAAAATAAAAAAAAAAATAATATAAAAAAAAAAAATTAAATTATTAATAATTAATAAATAAATAAAAAAAAAGTGTCAAAAAAATACAAAAAAAAATAAACAAAATAAAAAATAATAGTATAAATAATAATAAATAAATAACTAATAAAAAATGATAAACATAATTATATAAAAATAAATAAAAATAAAATACATAATAAAAAAAATAAATATAAATATAATAACAAATAATGTAAATAAGAAATAAAATTGATAAAAAATAAATAAAATACATAAATAATAAAACGTAATAATATATTAATGTCAATAATAAAGAAACACATAAATAAAAATAAAAAAAATAAAATAAAAAAATGACTTAAACACAATAATAAAATAAAAATTAAATAATAAAATATAAAAAAATAAAAAATAATAATAAAAAACAATAAATCTAAACAACTCTAATCAAAATAAAACAATCAAAAAATAATAAATTATATTAAAAAATATTATATAAATATATAAATAACAAAATACTCAATAAATACAATAAGTCAGAAAAATCTAGCCATAATACAATCAACAAAATAAAACATTAAAAATAAAAACACATATATAACTATAATACCATATTAATCCAATAATAAAAAATAACTAATAATATATAAAGATAATAATATAGTCCTACACGACCATATACAAAGACATGTTTATGAAATATACAAACTTAACTTATGAGAAACCATACTGAAAGACTTGAAAATATTACTATAATTATAAATACTACCCAACCAAAATCACCTACAATCCAAGATAGATAGGAAAAACCATAAAAGAACTACTCACCACAGCAATCTACTAATCTAAACGCACCAAACCCCAGTTGTGTAAATATTGCCCAAATAAAAATGTTAACATAATATATTCTCAGTGTAATTGTATGATATGTATCCCATTAACACCATACATCATCTAGCCATATCTAATAACAAATACAGCTAGTAAATAGAACCAATGAGTCATGTTAATACACATAAACTCAAATCCCTAAATTGTGTGTAACTCCTATATCCTCTGCTCAGAGAAAATGTATACAGATAACTATCCTCCTATGATGAATGAAGTGTTTAAGTATGTGTAATCTCTAAGAGTGTACTAAACAAATATAATACAAGACCTACTCAATAACCCATTTATACAATACAATATTCAAAAAAATTGATACATGACATGTACACCATCATAATTAAAACCTACTAATTGTTTGTCAGTAATACTATAACTGATATAAAAATTTTTGTAAAAAAAAGTGTTCACATACATCTCACAAGTATGTCCCTCATCACCAAAGTTAACCAACAAAGAACAATGTAATGATGATAAAAGCTGAGATATTAAAAAAAATAAAATTTAAATATTGAGTAATAAAAATTACTCATAAATACAAAGTTCCTATATTCATAAAATTAACATAGATTACATATATACACCAATTTTAGATGTGCACACGTCCAAGACACATAAATAAATAACGCTCCTAAACAATGACTGGTAAGTACAATAATAAAACTCCCTCCTATGTAGAGAACTGTAGTGTCTATACATCATTTGTATCAATGTATGTAATCTAGGAAAATTCAAATTGAATTATGTTAGGAAAAAGACTAAGTTGTTGTCAAAGTCACTCATCCATTTAGAAACATGAGTGTATTAAAAATTGAAAATTTATCTTCTGAGATAAGTCCACTAGAAAGTTGTACGTAGTTTAGAAGATAAGTAAAAATAAGATAACTTTAAAAGTTAGTATTAGGGTGAGGAATATAGAGAAAGCGCTACTCATCTGTTGTGAAAAAAGACAGAGATTAGGGCAAAGTAAGCCAAAGAGTACACTTAATCGATATGCATTGCTCAAGAATCAGACATGTGTTGAATGTCTGATGAGTGAGAGAGAGCTCAGAATAAGAATACGAGGAATTAGAATAGAAAAGAGTGAGAGAAGAGAAAGATAGATGTGTGAGATTAAAATAGATAAAAATAGAAGAAAAGAGAGAGAAACAATTATAAAGAGATATATATAGAAATATAATAGATAGAAAGAATAGATAGAAAGCATCGAGACAGGACATGCTACGATAGACAGAGAAAAGACCTATACTACTATAACTATATATCGATAAGAAAGAGCTAATATAATATGATAGAGACATAAGAATATGAATAAGAATAGAAGATTGAGAAAATACATCAAGAACAAAAGATAAAAAGATAAATAATGAGATATAGAAGAAATCACTACAGCGATCACTATCTCACATAATCAAATACGTCAATCGCTCGCAGACATCGACGAATCTATCATTAAAATAATATAAATTATATTAAAAATATAATAAAAATAATTATAAATATTAAAAATAATAATAAAATAAAAAAAAAAAAAAAATAAATATATAAAATATAAATATAAATAAATAATATTATTAATTTAAATAAAATAATAAATAAAATATAAATAATATAAATTAATTAAAAAATAAATATAATAAAAAAATAAATATAAATTATAAATAAAATAATAAAAACAAATAAAATTATATAAAATTATTAAAAATAAATAATCATATAAAAAAAATTAATAATAAAAAAAGAAGATAAAATAGATTATTAAAATAAAAATTATTAATATATAATAAAATAAAAAAAAATAATAAATAAATTATAAAATTATAAATAAATAAAATATAATTAATAATAAAAAAAAATTTAATTCTATATTTTTTTTTTAGTATTATCAACAAAGTTTCTATCATAGTTGTGTTGGATTTATCTTGCATAACTAAACCTTACACAAGCTAAGGAATTCAAGATTCATTGAAGTAGGATTGTAACACCCTTATAATTCACATAGCAGCGAAAGCTAAATTAGGGTATTACTTCATGAATCAACAGTCATAATCATAGAAAATAGCTCATAAAGAGACGTTTGGAAAATTTAGTTATTTTCTAGGTAGAAAAGCCCATTAGCTTAAGGACAAGAAATATAAGTGTAGGGTTTTGATGAGGTTTCATTTTATACAACTTTTCATGGGTAGTTTAACCACCTAAATCATTGCATTTATGCCCAAAATAGGTACTTAATCGTTCCTTTTTAGTTATTTCTCATTTGTGGGCATATTTGGAAGAATTACACGTGACCTTGGGCTCACTTGGAGAAGAAACAGACAAGACTACGGACCTACACTAACATTGATCAAGAATTTCTCTATAGTGGCTGGAGACGGCGTCACAGATACAACATGACGCCGTCACCACGAAGATCAAGACGGCGTCACAAGATTCCACGAAGGCATCAAACTATACAACCCAGCCCATTATCTAAAATATTCTCTTTCATGACGCTGTCACGATTAAAACGCCGGACGTCGTCACAATTTTTTCTAGATATTCAACCTAATATTTAGGGTTTTGTCTTGTTTCTAAGTTTTTGATTGTTTGAAGTGTTGTTTAGTTTTGTGAGGTTTTGTTTGGCGGTTTAGGTTGTTGTTACCGATTTTTTGAGAGTTTGGTTGTTGTGTCGTTTGTTTTTTTTCTGTGTTTTATTTGCAGGGGTTTTTGTTTAGATTTGTTGGTCCTTGAAAATTGGTTTTGTTTTTCGTCTGTTTTTCTGTTGGATACTATGTGTTTGACGTTTTTTCTTTTTGTTTGTGCTGTTTTGTGTGTTTCTACTCGTTTTGAGTCACATGCTTTAGATGTGCTTCCGTATTTTTTGCTTTTTTCTCTGTTTTTTGCTTCGTTTTTTATTGTACTTGTGAAGTCGGCGTTGTTCTGTTTTGTTTGTTTGTTTTTTTGATGTGTGTAACTTTAGAAATAAAGAGGGGTAAAAAATAGTTTGCTTTAGCAGTTGTTAGGATTAAATTTTGGGCCTAAAAACCCTAATGTACTTCCTCAACTCATGTTTTAATCAAGTAAGGTTTATTGAAATCATTCATATGTCTATGTGTTGTTTGTCTATCTATGCTCTGGATTTATCTTTTAATTTGATGGCTAAACCTTTCTATATGTTTTTTATGAGTGTATGTAACCTAGAATGTTGTTCTTTGTGGTGTTGCTTCTTGTGATAGATTATGCATGTTTAGGCTCTAGAAACCAGCTTTTGTCTGTATCACATTGGATTTTGTCTAGGGGAAACATGATTGTGTAGAAAATGATTACCATCGGGTATACAGTCTTTTTATACCTTGCCCCTAATATGTGTTGATCCACTTTATTTATTTACATGCATATTAGTGTTACTCATAGGGGCTTGTAATTGTCTTCATACTACATTATGTGTGCATTGACTATAGAGAATACAAGTAGAGGGTTTCATGTAATTGTCATGACTAGGAAATAGGTTATACATATCCTTATAAGGATGACAAGGCAACAACACTAGGAGAAGCAATATAGGGAGTAATACATGATTAAATAAACACAGTCTTTTATCTTATCGTTATCACCAGTAGCGTAGAATATATTTAGTTTAATAGCTAAACTAACACCTATCCAATATATTGATTTCTTGCTTTCCATTAATAAATAGTGGAAACACAAATTAATCTTCTCTTAACCTGTTAGAATCGTTAGACCGTGATCAAGCCTTCCCAACCTATTCCCCGAGTGAACGATTATAATATGTGTTTAATCACATATCATTATTCCTTATTAAAATGAGCATTAAATGACCAAAATACATGAAAAATACATTGCATTTGCTTGTATTATGAATTTTATTATAAATGAATGATAATAATAAATGTTTGCATATATATAAAAATGGTAAACGGGGCGTTTTAAACTAGTAATTTCTTAATCCCATTAGATGAATAATTAGCTATTTATCGAGGTAATTAGTCTAAGGGGGTTGAAATTTTTAGTTTTCTATGTGTGTATATGACATTGCGTGAGAATACGGCAATAGCTTAGTATGGGGGAATTTTGATATGTGTTTAATCACATATCAATTCTCTTTATTAAAATGAGCTTAAATGACCAAAAATACATGAAAAATGCATTGTATATGTGTGCTTTATTAATTGTGTCTTGTAGGTAACGAATATTCATAAAAGGACAAAAACGAAGCCAAAAAGGACAAAACCGAGCACAGGATTGGAAGAGCGTAGGAAAATGAAGCCGAGAGCATATTGCATCCTTAATGGGCCAACTCGTACCCGTTTTGTGGACCGAGTCAGCCCATTAACACCTTAATGATATTAATCCTTACAAGCCTTAAATACTAAATCCAAATCCAATTAAAATCCAAGTCCAGGCCCAAGTACCAAATAAAAGCCCAAGTCCACATCTCTTTACCCAAGTCAAAATGATAAAACGAGCGGGTAATATTACTGTTCATCATCTCTCTTCCCTCCTAATTTTACCACAACCATTAACACAGGGTAACTCTCTAATCTACCACTCGCCCCCTCCCATCTAGAAGGCCAGCCTGACACGTCTGACACTACTTAAGGCTATGTTGGCAATCCTGAGGGCTATGATTGAAGCAAAAATGTAGAAGTGATCCAAGGGCTTAAACAGATGGATTTGGAATCAAGGGCTAAGATGAAGGCTTGAGGATGCTCCTCTAAGCTCTAGAATCATCTCCTCCTCACTATAAATAGAGATGTTGTCACACAAAGATAGAGGAGTTAGTTAAGTAGCTTATTTAGTGTAATTTTAGCTTATTTTCTTTTTATTAATGTAATTTCATTTTAAAAGCATTGTAATCTCTTTTGATATTAATAAAAATCCAGTTTCATTTAAAATGTGTTTTGAATTCTAGTGTTTCTTTTATACAAACTTACTTAAAATGTGTCTATATACTACCTAATAAGCTCAATAAGCTCACATTTCCTTGTAAGCTATCACTTATTATTCAGTTAAGCCTCCTTTGAGCTTAACTAAATAAGCTGTTTGACTTAATTCTCCTCAAAATAACTGAATAAGCCATTTGGAAGATAAGCCCGACTTAGAAGGGCTTATAGGGCTTATTCAGAGCTTATTCCTTAAGCTAGCTTATAGATCTAAGCTTGAAAAAACAATTTAGATCCTTGTTTAGCTGGGATCAAGGTACATGCTCTTTTTCTATTTTAGCTTATTTACTTATTCGGCTTATTAATATTCTTATTAGAGCTTATTATTGCTTATTCAGTCTTATTGTAGCTTAATATATCTAGTTCTTAGTTTAGATTAGCTTAATTTAAGTTTTAATAAAATCTGCTTAGTCATAGGTCTTAAACAGCTTATTAATGAAATCTTATTGCTAAGTGATTAATTTCCCTTAGAGTCTGCTAAATATGTTTTCACTTTTTAAAGCTTAATTTGATCTGCTTTAGTGTAAAAATACATTTTTAAGTTTTAAGGGAGTGTTTGGGTTAAGTATTTAAAATGGGTCAAATGAGGTTTATTCTGTCTTTGGGTCACAACTAAGCTTCCATAAGCTTAAATAAGGTCTTAACTCTAGTTTTCATAAACTAGAAGTTAGTTTTGTTAAGTTTTTAGTTTGTTTTATCAGAAACTTAAATCTGTTAGTTTAAGTGTTCTTAAAATAGCTTATTTATGCAAAATTCTTAAAGTCCTATTTTAGGTATGGTTTTTTGTGTGAAAAGTAAGGTATATGAGCATAAATATGTGTTTGTTTTGAACTTTTGGAACTATATTTTACACATCTTAGGATATACACAGTCAAGTAGGTTAGTATTTAGTCAAAGCTTAAAAGTCCAATATTGCAGATTCATTAGTGGTTAGAGCCTAGCTTAATTGTGATTGCTTTTGACTTAAATTAGCTTATTGTAGTCTTAGCTTAATCTGTTTCAAGTTTTTAGAGTGTCAAATTTGCTTTTGAGTCTTAATTTTAAGCTACAAGTTGTCATCTATTTTCAAAAAAGCCAAAAAGATACTAGTGTAGTATGTCAATTTCAGCTGTCTTTCTAGCTTATTTTCCTTAGGTAATTTGCTTAATTTCAGTTTATTTGAGTCATTTGAGTCCAGTTCTTAATCTGTTTTTGCTTTTTAGCTTATTCTCATTGCTTATTAGTCCTACATTTTAGCTTAAAATTGGTGAAAAGTCCTTTAAAACCCCTTTTTGAGTCAATCTGTCTTAATTTTTTTGGTGCTTTTTAGCTTATTCAATTTGCTTGTCTTTAATCTTTAGTGCTTATTAGGTCTAGGTAATCATCTGTTTTCAACTTATTTGATTTCTTTTTGCTTATTGAGTCATAAAAAACCAAACAGTTTTAGCAAAGTCATAAAGTCTCTTATAAGCCAAACTGTCACATTTTACTTGTGGTTTTTCCTAGCTTAATATTAAGTTTTGGTAATAAGTCTCTTTATTAAAGTAGCTTAGTTTTGCTTATTATTTAACTGTTCAAAAGGAAAAAATAAAAAAAATATTTTCCAAAAAGGGACTGTCACAGGACTCGAACCTGTGACCTCCCTTACACAACACACACGCTTTACCATCTGCCCTAGGGCCTTTTTCAGTTATTGATTTGTTTCATTTAATTAATATTTGCAAGTTAGTTTTAGCTTATATAACTTATCTAATTTTCACAGCTTATTGTCCCGTTTATCTTGGTAAACCTTAGGAATTCAATCTAGTATTTTTATAAATTTTCTCAAAATTTTAAGATAAAGTTTAGTATTTTTAACTTAATTTTTAGTATTATTTAGTTTAAAAAATATTTTTAATTAGTTTAAAATTTCAAAAAAATATTTTTCTGTTATTAAAAATTAGTTTAATACATTTTAAGTTTAGAAATTTGCATTTTGAGCTTTTAGAATTTTAATTTGTCAATTTTAGTTAATTAGTTAGTTTATTTTAGTTATTAATAAGTTTTTAATTGTTTAAAATGTCGTTAGATTTTTAAGTTGCCTTAATTTCTAGATTAGCGTGCCTTTATGTGCTTTCCCTTTGCATTTTTAGATTTAGAATTCAAAATCCAAAATATTGAATATTCAAGCACGCGATCACGAACCGAAACAAGATTTTCAATTCACGCTTCGTTGGGAAAATGACTCGGGAACGATTTGATCTTTATCCTTTCCTAAGGGTAATTTTCTAATCCATACTTTTCGGAAATATATTTTATTAGCAAATGCTTATTACTCTTTCACAAGAGTGGTTTGCTAATTAATTGCTTTTAATATG
>BQNB010164760.1:0-14300 GCA_026074375.1 Tanacetum coccineum
ATCAATGTTTTGATAATCGAACTAGACTTGAACCGGTCATCTTATCAGTTCCTGATTCGGCCGGTCCCGATTTAAAAAAAAGGATATAACATCTCTATTATCTTAGATGCATTATAATATATCCGCTAACTTTTAATCAGATACATGTACGTGTATTATATGCATTTCATGATTTCTCTTTTATTTTATTCTTGTACATGTGATGAAATCATAAAAATCAATTTGCATCACTTTCACTTCAAATAACATTTCAAACTCATGGGAGTGCATCTACATGAATAAAGATAAATCTTATTTAAGTCATTGCATCTCAAATGTGTGGTTATAGTCATTACTCACTACTTTCTTATTTTAATTTATTTCTCACTAAACTTTCTCCCAGAGCCGTATTTGAGAGTGTGCGAGATGTGATACCGCATAGGGCCTCAAAATTTCAAAGCCCTCAATATATTTACCGCGTTATATTTTTGAGGCCTCAAAATTCACTTCCAAAAAAATTGTTACCGTTAGACAATCTTATGTTGTAAATATTTGTTAAAACTTAAGATAGATCATCAAAACACTATGCTTTTAGTTTTCATAGTTGGTATAATATATGTTTTACCATCGTATAAGTTTTCGCATAAGGCCTCCATTCACTTAGCTACGGCACTGCCTTCTCGTATATATCAACCCTTGTATAAAACATAAGTGTGTTTACTATTTTTAGAAGCAAAAAAATCTCAAAATTTAAAGAAAACTACACGTGGAGTTTTTTTTCAAAGATAGAAAGATTTCAAATTCTTTGTTTTCAAATTCTTTTAAACAAAAATCCCTTTAAAGAAGGAAGCTTACTTATTAAAATAAAAGAAAATTTGGTTTAGTAAAAGTAAAAAAACCAGATCATTAAGGGTGTATTTGTTGAAACTAGTAGTAACAATCAACAGGAGTAGTTAACATTAGTAGTTAGCAGTAAATAGTAGCAGTTTAATTTATAAAAGTGTTTGGTAAAGTAATTGTGACTGTAATTTTAATATGTAAAATGACGTAATGCTTAAATCATGATTAATTCTGTAACTAATTATGAGTAATTGTAACTGTAATCTCAACTTAAACAAACTTTGTGCCATTTTGAATCAATTGTTGAAACCCTAAATGTAGATTATAAATAACCTTGTTCTCATTCATCACGTTTTCATATCATTCATCAACCATTTGAAGGTAACTTTTTTTATTCAAGATATATAAGCAATAAGGAAATTGATAATTTGTTGTTTTGAACATGCCATTTACTATTTTGTTGCGTCTTTTCACGCAGATTTCAAGATGAGTCAAATGTATACTAAGTTGTGTGATGTCAATCCCATGCTTGATGACATTACTGTCATTGCCAAATGCATCAGCATATGGCATTCTCATGCTAGAGACAGGTCGAATGAGCCATAAAGCTTGGATGTTGTTTTTATGGATTCACATGTTATAATACATTCATACGTTTTGTTGTATTAAGTAAATATTTTGTTTACCGATTGTATGATTTTGATATCTGCATAATATAAACTTCACACGGAAACAAAATTCATGCTACTATAAAGAAAGAAAACATAGCTAAGTTTGAAGGACCTCTGGAGGAATGGTCTTGCTATCGAATTCGTAACTTTAGGGTTGGGGAAAATGATCGCAAGTTCCGCTTCTCAGTCACAAATATAAGATTAACTTTTTCAAGAATACAGCTCTCACTCAGATACACATGTTCTTCCCTTGAAGTTTGGTGTATGGTGGTAGAATACAATAATACAACTACGTATTAAATACAAAGATAATCAATAATAACACTTGAAGCTTTAAAGTCTTTAGCGTTCTTCCCTTGCAAGAAAGATGGTTAGTTGTAGATCACTTGAATAGATATATAAAACAAGTTTAATTATCAAATGATGATGTGTATGAATGTATATAAGATCATACTCTCTCCGTCCCAAAATTATTGTCCCCCGACAAAAAACACACAGTTTAAGAAAAGTGCATTTATTACTGATTTCTCTTTTTTACTTTTTGGCAGAATGATAGTTTTACCCTTAGGTAATTAATTAAAGTCTTATTTAAAGTTTGTAATAATAATTTCAAATAAGAGTAATATAGTAGACTTGATCAAATTTCCCTATCTATTTTTAGTAGTGGACAATTAAATTAGAACATCTCAAAAAGGAAATGTGGACAATAAAAATAGGACGGAGGGAGTAGAAAATATAATGGCAAGGGGTGAAGAAATGAGCATGCAAGTGGCTTGCCTAAATAGGCAAGCATGGCTGGTATGGCACTCACGGATCCACAGATCCCTACGAAATGATCCTTCTTTGTTAGTAATGGAGGTGTGAGTTGTCTGATAAACATGTTTGTCTTTTGGTTTATGCAAGCTAAGTATCTTGATAAATTTTATGCTAGATTTGTGAGATCATGTAAGAGTACTTGTAATCTTAGGAAGACTACATATGATTCTTCTTCTAGAATGATGATCAAGCTTAACATTAAAATGGTAAGATTTTGTTATATTTGTTTTAATCTTCCAAGATACTTTCCCAAATAGGAAGATGTTGGGTCAATTTAGTGCCCAATTATCCTTGCCTAGATTTAACAAAAATTAGTCTAAGTGGTGAAGACTCGTTGAGTGCAAAGCATCAGCGAGTAATGAAAGACTCGCTGGGTGCAAAGCATCAGCGAGCAATGAAGGACTCACTGAGTGCAAAGCCTCAGCGAGCAACCTCAGACGTATTTAAGTCAAAGACATCGTCAAGGAAGTTGAATATTACTTGAAGACATACTCGTCAGCTGAGATGGATATCAGCTAGTATGTAGCAGAAATACGCCGATGGTTTTAAGGATAGTCAAGGGTGGCAATACCCTGATGGTCCTGTTACCCCTTGAAGAAGAGCAAGCTGAACTTAGCTTCTCTGAGTGAAGTTTAAGAGGGATAAGTCAATAAAGCAAAATGGCGGGACAAAGTCTTGTTTGACTAAAGCCTGAACTAAAGTACGAGTTGGTGACAGTTGTAAACAGTTGGCAGAACTGTTCACAAAAGTATGGGCGAGATGTTTCCAAGAATGGACGCGCATTAAATGTAGTTGTACTTCCACCACAAGATTCTTGACACGTCATAACTGCCCCCACTAAGGATATAACCTCGTATAACTATAAATAAAGAATGTTGTAGGAGTAAATGTTATCGCATTAATTATTGTCGTTATTATAGACATTTACTCCTTTGTCGAACTTACATATTAGTCAACTGATCCTATCAGCGGGACTATACAAGTTTGCTTGTAAACTTGATACCTTGTCAAGTTTACTTGTTTAAAGGGGTTATCTTACATTGTCATTCAACTTGTGTGATCCATAGCACATTGTAATACTTTAATTATATCAATAAAGCATTACAAGATTTGAAAAGTTATTACTTGTGTTATTTACTTATTGATAAGTGTTATATTTCCTAAGAGACGTGTTAATTGAGACTTTCAAAAACTCCTCACCACACCCTCACCCTAAATTTGTGAAAGGTTTTTATTAACAACAAACAAATCAAGATCCAATCATGTCTAGAACTATACCACCTATCCCACCACCTTTAGGAACAAATACTAGTAATCCTACAAGCCTTAACCGAACTGACACTATTCCAGTTGACATTACTAACAACACAACTATAACCAATGTAGTTCAGAATGTTGTTAATGAGGATCTCCTTTAACTTCTTGATTCAAGAGGAGGTTCTCATTTTGATGTAGAAGATTTTTCTAGTTGAAAAGATAGGTTCTTGGTCTACTTAGATGGTCTTGAACCTTATCTTAGTGAAATCTTAGAAAATGGACCTTTTTTCCCCTTGACCTTTAGGTTCCACAGCTCGATTTCTAATTTCTTGATTTCACCCTGCGGACAATACTTGTCCGTCATCTTTTTCTTGAGTACTTCCCAAGTCATTGCATATGTTGATCCCACGCCTTGATCGATTCTTTATGTTGTAAAGTGGTTGTTACCTTGGATGAATCCAAAATAACAATAGTTGAGACTTTGTTTGTGTATCAAAGTGTATGCGGAATCTACACTTTGATACTCTAGAAGTATTTAGCAATGGAATAGTACCAATAATGAATATATCACAAACTTCTTCAATATTATTTGATAATACGAGTACTCTTGATTAGTACTAGGGTTACAAACCTTGAAGCTATTACAATCTTTCTCTAAGATGTATTCTCTATCTCTTAAGCGAATGTGTCTATGTATGCGTATCTTAAACCTTAACCTATGATCTCCTTTTATACACCACAAGGAGTCCTTTACAAGATAACTATTGAACTTTTAGGATCAGTTACAATTATATTCATAATACAAATCTTCCTAAAATATAAAAGATATACATTCCTTATTTATCTCCATGCATCCTTATCTCCAAGTCAGCAGCTTTGACCATCAGCAGTATTAATCTTTCTTCTAGCAGTATTAACTAACTCTGGCAGTACTAAGTATGTACTGGCAGTACTAACTCCATTAGTACTGTTAGTTATACCTTGGCAGTATTAACTCTTGTGAAGATTTATTCCCAACAATCCTCCCCTAAACTTGTGATTTATCTTTAAATCCTAAGTTTCTTCTGGATTAAATCTTCTTGTCTTCTGATGATGATTCTTTCAAACACTCTTCTACTTCTACACTTGAGATCTGATGAACTTTAGTAGTTCATATGCTTGTGTACTTTCATGATCAACCTCCAATCTCTTATTCAACATCTTTGTTATCATTTCTTGACTTGTATTTGAGCATCTGCAACAGATCTTGGTGCATCATCACCAAAATATGAAGCATCCTTCCAAATTGGCATTACAATAATCTTAAACTCTAGCTGTATCCATTATATTCATGCTTTCATTCTTCCTATTTCATCTTTTTCATCAGGTCTCCAAATAAAGTGTGCAGATATCCCCAAAGCAATCAAATCAAATCCTTTAGTCTTGAAGCAACTATACCTTTCTTTGACCTAATCTGTACAACTCCTCTACATCTTTGTCTCATCCAAAGTCTTCAAGTATCTCAATCAAATCCTTTAGTTCTTGGAACTGCCATCTGCTCTGAGATTTGATAATACATGAAATTTTTCTGTCAAAGTTTAAGTCTTCCAATCATCAATTGGTATATCACAACTTGTTAGAGAGAGATTCAACATCTTCTGCAACATCTTCTCTTGGTATTATATCTAAAAACCCTTTGAGTTCTTCCTTCTCAGCATCTTCTTCCAACTTTTGTCTCTTAACAGTCCTTCTTTTTCTAGGAAGAGATTTCTTTCTTTTTGCTCCAGATTCTTTAACAACTTCTTTTATTTCCTTTTGTGTATCAACTTCTTCTTCTTCAATCTTTTCAGGAGGATTCATCTTTAACTTTCCATGCTCCATAGTCCATAGGCTCATTATGTTGATTAAAATCCCAAAACCTTTTCAATGATTAGCTAATCTCATTATAAGACATTCCCTTGAAATCACTAATCTTGTAGTTTCCTTGATTCTTCAAGTATTTGATCATATTTCTCCTTGCCTGGGCAATTGTCTTTGGTTTCATCTTTAGAGCATGATACCTTATGACTGAAGGATCATTCCAATTTATCTTCTTAGTAGACTTGGCTTCAGACATAGCTCTTTGCCTTTCCTCTTCATCCATGTCTAGCAATATTTCTTTATTATTGCAATATGTGCCTTTGTTCTTCATCCATTGTTTTGCAATTCTAATGGCTTAAAACAAACTCAAATTTTCTTGTTCAAGCATTTATTAGACTTTTTATTGGGTCGACTCTATCATTTTGCTCTTCCTCTTATCTTTTCTTGTCCTTTCTCTTCATCCCCTCTCGTCTATAAGTAACAGTGCTTCCATCAAGCAGTACTATATTTTCTCAGCAGTACTAACCACTGGAACTTCACTAGCTGTACCTTTTGTTGCACCAGCACTCCCTTTCTCACTGCTTTCTTGATCTTGAATGACTTCAGTAGGAGTCACTTCTTGAATAATAGGTTTAGTTTCAGTACTTGATTTCTTGAACCTCTGCATCAGATTATTTCCTACCCTGTTTGGAAAGAAATTCATCTTCAACATCTTCATCATCTTCAGAAAGGACAACCTTAGCTCTTTTCCTTGCTTTCCCAATCTTGACTCTAGCCTCTAATTTCTTGACCTTTAGAATGAGCTTAGTGAAAGCAGAATTGTAAGTTTTCTTTGTCTTCCTTAAGTCATCCTCCAAGACTCCAATCCTCTCAGATAGTTTGGTAACCAATTCGTCTAATTCCTTTTAATTCAAGCTTACCCTCATACTTCATGTAGTTAAACTGCATGGGAGAGGTGAGTCATGAGGGTGTAAGAAATGGTGTCTGCTCTAGTTGATGGTTGTGTTGGTGATGGTTGTGTTGGTGATGGTTGTGTTGGTGATGGTTGTGTTGGTGCAGCAGTGGTATGATCAGGTGAGTGTTCAAATGAAGGTGCAGGTGAATGTTCAATTAGAGGTTAAGGTGAGGGTGAAGGTTCATGTGAGTGGGAAGGTGAGGATGTAATTCTTGAAGGTAAAGTGGAAGGTTCAGAAACATCTAGCATAGTAGGAAATAAATCAACTTCCTGGCCTGAATATCCAGGCCTCTTCATATTGTTAAAGACTTTGATACTAAGAGAGGGTACAGGATATGTTCTTGAGTGTGATTGAAGTTGTTTCCTCTGCATATCTAAGCATATTTAAATGAACCTAGGGTACATTAAAAACTTATGGGGGCTAGAAATATTTGACACCATATGCTTAAAAATCAACCTAGAAAAGTTAAATTTCCTATTGGTAGCTAAACAAATAACATGAGTGCGCATGTTACTACTAAATGCTCCCAAGCAGTCTTCATTTTGGGCTAAGGGCTAATGAAGTAATATTGTTGAAATAGAAACCTCCATTGAGGTGAAAAAGGCACCCTTTTGAAAAGTTAACTTATCTGAATCAGTGTGATATCCCATAAGTGCCAATTGCTCAAAAATCTCCGAGTTGGGTATAGAAGTAATACCATCATGATCATCCAACTTGAGATGTCGTCTTAAAGATGCTTCGGTGATAGACATTGAGTGACCATCAATGGTAGCAGTAATCTGGACTTCTCCATTATCATCAGTAGTAGCTTCAGCAGACCTCCAAAATTGTTTAATAAAAGAAATATAAACATCTAGCTTCTTTGTGAGGGCATAGCAAATGTGACTTTGATTTAGGAAATTGATGACTTGATGAAACCCTGCACATAATTCCTGTAGGATTTCTCGAAAAAAATGCTACCATGTTTGTGCCTTGTTCACAAATCCAAATTTGCATGAATAAAAGTTGTGAGTAATCGTTGTGGAGAATATGATCGTGGATGAATTATATGAAGGCGGGAGAAAGGTTAATTTGAAATTTAAATAGAGAAACGTAGAGATATGGTTTGACTCGACTTAAAGAAATTGAGTTTATCGTGATTAAATTAAACATTTTAATTTTTAAGGAATAGCATCACGAATTAGTCCAATGAGTCTAAACCATCATATCATAGGTTATTTGGCGGAATTATTCAACGGCTTCTATTAATTAATAAAAAAATCTGTTAGGGCCTAACAGTCCTAACAATCTCCAGCAGTACTAACATTTTGGTCTTGCCAGTACTAAAATAAGCCTAGCAGTATTAACTTCTCCACCCAAAAGCAGTACAAACTCCAAAGTTTTGTATTAGACAAAAATAACTTCACACAATCTCTCTTTCTGTTTTTAAGCTCACATTTTATCTCTCAATTCTTTTAACTCACTTTTCACTCTGTCTGTTTTTCACACATCTCTCTTTTGGTTTTAAGACTCCACCAATTCTTCTTTTCTTTTGGCTCACTAATTCACACAAAAGTATAGTTCTTGGCGATAAAGACTACCAGCCAATTAACGGATTTGAGTAGTCTTTACCAATAGCGTTTGTTTGGACTAGCCAATGCTTCATTGTAAAAACATGGTGCATTGATGACCATATAGTTTTGAGTAAACTATCAACTATTAACGGATTTGAGAAGTCTTTACCAGTAGTCGTTTGCTCTGGACTAGTCAATTCTTGATGTCTATAAGACATGGTGAACTGATGACCATTTATGGTGTGGTGTTAAAACCAACACTTTTAGGAACAAACAACATTCCTCCCTCTTAATGCAATCATTGAGTAACCAATTTCAACTTCAATTTTATCCTGAAAGGTTAGCTCATAACCAAGAAAAACATAATATAACATTTTTCTTGTTTAGCAGTATTAAATGTTACTAACAGGATTAACAGTGAGACATAGAAATAACTAGCAGTACTAACTATAAGTAACAGTTTTGACAAACAGTTTTAAATATAACTAGCAGTATGATTTAACTTAGCGCATTAAATTTTACAAAAGACTTAACAGTACTAACATTTAACAAACTTACAAAAAACAACAAGAGATATGGGCATTAGGGATTGAGCATTCCAATACTTGAGACCAAGTACTGAAATCTACCAGCATCAAAACCTTTTGTAAGAAGATCTGCTACATTATGTTTAGTGTCAATCTTAGCCATTTGAATCAACTTTTTAGCATTGCAGTCTCTTATAAAATGATGCCTAATCTCTATATGTTTTGTTTTAGAATGTTGAACAGGATTATGCAGATAGAAAAATAAAAAAAACAAACACACCAACAAACAAAAAAAACCCCCCCCCCCCCCCCAAAAAAAAAAAAAACCCAAAAGATTAAATAAAAAAACAAATAACTACTAGTATTTATCAATATAAATAACAGTATTATGAATTGTGTACCTTAGTCCAGCAGTTGGTTTTGAATCCAGAGAAACCTGTCCACCTACAATTTGCAAGAGCAGCACATATTCAGCCTACAGTTGTAGAAGTAGGCAACCACAGTTTGTTCTTGCATTGCAAAGAGCTATAGCCTATTTCGAAAAATACTGAAACCTTAGTGGTTGACTTCCTATCTTGTGTAGCTCCAGCATAGTCATATCAGTGTAAGCAAACTAATTCCAATGAGAGAATCCTTAGGAATACCAAGTGCCTTAAAGATGGTTTTCCTTTACAGGTATCTAAAATATATCTTAACAGCTAAAAGATGGGGATGTCTTTGGAGAATACATGGAAACCTTGCTAACATGACGACTGGCAAACATGATATCTGGCCTGGATGTTGTATAAGGTACCTTAAAGATCCTACATTGATATATAAGTTGTTCATCAACATCAGCAGCATCTCCATCTTGAACCAAAGGCTTTTCCAAATCTGTTGGAGTAGAGGCAGACTTCACATCTGTGTAGTTGTACTTTCTCAAAATCTCATGGACATATTTATCTTGACTGATAAAAATGCCTTTCTTTTTTGTTGGACCTGTATACCCAAAAAAGAAGGTAAGTTCTCCCATAGAACTCATTTTGAAACTTATCCTTCATTAGCTTTTCAAAACTCCCATCACATAACTCCTTTTTGTAGTTCCATAGATGATGTCATCCAATAGATTGAACAAGCAAGATATGTCCCTGTTGGGTCTCTTGATGAATAATTGTTTGGTCAAATCTTTTCTCTTTGAAAACCATTGCACAAGAGTATTGCCCCCAAGTGTCATACCAAGCTCTGGGTGCTTGATGCAGTTCACATATATTGATTTCACTACCGTATAGACTTTATCAGGTTGGTCAGATCTTCAAAACAGGGAAGAGGTTGACATACATAGACCTCCTCTTCAATATGACGCAGACAGGAAGCACTTTTGACATCCATTTAGTAGGACCATAAATCCCATTTTTGAAGCATAAGCCTGGAATATTTTATAGCTCAATTCTACCACAGGTGCAAAGACTCATCATAGTCTATGCTCTTCTTCTTGAGTAGTTCCTTGGCAAACAAGTCTTGCTTTGTTTCTGATGACAATCCCCTTTCAATCTTTTCTTGTTTCTGTATAACCCACTTTTGTACCCAATTGCTCTATGACCTTTAGGTAATCCACAAGAAATCCAGACCTTTTGAGTTTGAACTGTAGGAGTTCCTCCTGCATTGCTTCTACCCATGTTGGATCACTAAGAGCTTTAGAGACCCTTTTTGGTTCTTCCTGAGAGAAGAAACAAGAAAAAAGACATGTATGAAGGTCCTTATGAGTCTTCCCTTCATATATAGCACTAAGAAATCCTAGTTCAGAGTAAGAAGATGTCATTCTTCTTGTCTGAACAGATGACTACACATCACCAATCACATGATCAATTGGGTGATCTTTGTGAATTTCTTGTGTGAGGAGTGGTAGGTACTGCATAAGATTGTGGAATGTTCCCCAAAATTCAATTTCTTGGTCCTCCACTTGTGTTTATGACTTCAGATGCATAGCCACTAGGGTCCCTACCAACGTATTCAGGGGTTTTAGCCATATTAAACGCTTCAGGCGACAGCAGTACTAACATCTCTACTACCAGTATTAACTTCTGGGCTGGCAGTATTAACTTGTTGATCAGTGAGTACATTATCTCAAGACTTTCTCTCTTCAGGCGACTTGTTTTTGTAGCATCATTCTCATGTTTTTCGTACCTATCTTTATCTTGTAGTGGAGCATCAGCAACAGATCTTGGTGCATTATTACCAAAATATGAAGCATCCTTCCAAATTGGCATATATAATGCAATCTTGATCTTGTTGAGAAGATGTACTAGACTCAGAAACTCCTTGTATACCTGCAAAGTCAGTAAATAAAGTTCCTGCAAGCCACTGGTACATTAATTCATTGATTGGTGTTAGTGGAATCAAGATCACACAGCCACTTTGGGACCATTTTCCTTTATCATAGGCATATTCTCTAAGAACCCAATATGCAAGTTTTCCTGAACTTTCCTGGGTTCTAGTGGTTGTATACTAAAATCTTTGCACTTAAGGGAATATCCAACAAATAATACCTTCATCTCACTCTTTCCATCAATTGGCCTTGTGAATTCTTGTATAAGGAGTGGAAGAAACTGCATAAGATGGTGAAATGTTCCCCAATTCAATTTCTTGATCCTCCACTTGTGTGTCTTCAGATGTAGGAATTGGTCCCATAAAGTCTTCAGGAGTAGCAATATTAACTTCTGGAACAACAGTACTAACTTCTCTACTACCAGTCTTAACTTCTGGACTGGCAGTATTAACTTGTTGATCAGCAGTACCATTATTCTGAAGACTGCAATCATCATGAGTCCCATCTTGATCTTGTATTTGTGCATCAGCAACAGATTTGAGTGAAGCATCATCAAAATATGAAGCATCCTTCCAAATTGGCATGACAATACAATCTTGATCTTGTTGAGAGGATGTGCTAGACTTAGAAACTCCTTGTATACCTGCAGAATCATTAGAAAAAGTCCCTGCAACCACTTTGCCAGTAATTCTTCCTCCATTTTCTCCTCCACCAAAAGTAACATAACCTCCATCAAAGTCTTTAAAATCTAAAAGATGGGCTATGTTTCCAGACATGTGCCTTGAGCATCCACTATCAACAAATCCTTTATCATTTAGCTGTGAATTGCTCTGCACATAAAACTTATGAAGTTAGTTATCTTTGGGGACCCAAGCCATTACTGACTTGGATCTGCCTCGTGCATCAATGTAATTATATTTGTTAAAAACTAGTGATGCACCATTGGGTTTGATAGGTCTCCAAACCCAACATGCTGAGGGCTTAACAGCATTAAATCCCCTTGCCCTGATAGTATTAACATTTGGCCTAACAGTATTAACAGTTTGTCTACCAGTATTAATATTTTGATTATTAGACCTTTTTGTTAATGATGTTTTCTTGTAAAAGGGCCTTTGAACAGTTGATTGTGCTTGATTTTGAAAATGTTTCTTTGGTCTAGCACAAAGAACTGTTGATTTTGGGTGAGCAGTATAAGAAGGCCTAACAGTATTAAAAGCCCTAGCAGTACTAAAAGGTCTGGCAGTGTTAACAGACCTAACAGTATTAACAGGCCTTGCATTATTAACAGTTTTTAGGCCAGTCTTCATTAAGACTGCTCTTGGAACCATATGTTTGTGAGCATTAGGACAATTGTATTGAATGTGATCAAAACTTCCACAGATAAAACATGCCTTGTTATTAAAAACAAAGTTACATCCTAATTGATTGGATTTTTGACCATTCCAATTCCTTTGGTTCCCCCTAGGTCCCTGTGACCTGTACATCTCTGCATACCTAATTGACCTTCTAATTGGTTTTTCAGGTTTAACTGACTCTTTCTTAGTAGCAGTAGGTATAGCAGTTTTCTTTTCTACCTTAGGGATAGGCTCAACTTCTTCCTCATCATCTGACACCCAATCTTCAATAATTGGAGCATCATTATTCTCTCTAGCTTTTTTAGGTTCTTCTTCCCTAACATGATTAGCAGGATAGAAAAACTTTTCTTTCCAATCTTTGTCTACCTTAAGTGGAGACTTAACAGAGCTAGTTTCAGTAACAGTCTTGTGTTGTTGTTTTAAAGAGTCATCAGTATTCTCCTTAGAATTATCTGACTCTCTATCACAAACAGTGGTTGGCTTTAAACTTGAATCCCTAGAACTATACTCATTTACCTCAGGTTGTTTGAATTCTTCAAGACCTGAATAAGATAAGTCTAAAGGTGTTGGTCTATTTAGAATCAAAGGATGAGGTGAGGGGACAACAACAGCTGTATTGAATGTGATCAAAACTTCCACAGATAAAACATGCCTTGTTATTAAAAACAAAGTTACATCCTAATTGATTGGATTTTTGACCATTCCAATTTCTTTGGTTTCCTCTAGGTCTTTGTGACCTGTACATCTCTGCATACCTAACTGACCTCCTAACTGGTGTTTCAGATTTAACAAACTCTTTCTTAGTAGCAGCAGGTATAACAATTTTCTTTTCAACCTTAGGGATAGGCTCAACTTCATCCTCATCATCTGACACCCAATCTTCAATGATTGGAGCATCATTATTTTCTCTGACTTTCTTAGGTTCTACTTCCTTAACATGATTAGCAGGACTGAAAAACTTTTCTTTCCAATCTTTGTCTGCCTTAAGTGGAGACTTAACAGAGCTAGTTTTAGAATCAGTCTTTTGTTGTTGTTTTAAAGAGTCATCAGTATTCTCCTTAGAATTATCTGACTCTTTATCACAACCAGTGGTAGGCTTTAAACTAGAATCCCTAGGACCATACTCATTTACCTCAGGTTGTTTAAATTCTTCAAGACCTGAATAAGATAAGTCTAAAGGTGTTGGTCTATTAAGAATCAAAGGATGAGGTGAGGGGACAGCATGATAACCTACTCCTTTCTTGCTTTTGTCAGTTATCTGACTTTCTAACATCTGATCTAAGTCTTTTGCTGATTTTTCAAACTTTGCAATCTTAAACTCAAACCCCTCCTTTTCTTGTTTAACCTTTTCAAGTTTAGTCCTAAGTAATCCCATTTGATATTCTTTGTGACCTACACTTCTTTTAAGCAAAGCAATTTCCTTATAAAAAAGGACTTCATATTCTTTATATTTAAGAATTTATCCTTCTAAAATTGATAAACCTCTTTTGTATGTAGAAGCTTTAAAACCAGTATCATCTAATTTGACAAGCAAATCATCATATTGTTTCTTTAGAGCTTCATAGTTTTTCAAACAAGATTTAGAATAAGATTTATCATTTGTTACCTCAGAATCTGAGAATGCCATAAGAGCCATGTTTGCCTAAATATCTTCCTCTGCCATGTCACTCTAATCAAATCCAGCACCATCTATAGCACACATTGCCTTTTCAGAAGCATCTTCAATCTTTAGTGCCTTTGATGAGGTACCTTGATTCCAATTTCTGTTGTCTTTACTCCTTGGTGCTCTGCATTCTCTGGCAAAATGTCTCATTTTATGGCAGTTAAAACATTCTACCTTTGATTTATCATATCCAGCAGTATTGCTTCCATCACTGATGATCTTCCTTCCAGCTCTTTAATAGAACTTTCTTGCCCTCATGCTTAGTAGTGCCATATTCCACTTTAGATCCATTTATTCCAAATCATCATCATGAAGTTGCTCAAGATCTTCATGAACTAGTTGAGACCCTTGTGGTTGAGTGGATAGAAAGGCATATATTGTGGCATCACTAAAACTAGCAGTACTAATTTCAGTACTGGCAGTATTAACCTTTGTGGTAGCAGTACTAACTTCAGGGGTAACAGTATTAATATTATTAGTACTGCTTGCACCTGAAGTAGTTAGAAACGCCAAGTTCTTATCATCATTGCTTGTGCCAA
>BQNB010164761.1:0-14300 GCA_026074375.1 Tanacetum coccineum
CAAACAATGCAGAAACTAGTTTGTAATACTAAGAAGAATAATGAAACAGTAAAACAAGATCTTGCTAAACTTTCAATATATTGAACACAATCAAAGTTACAGAATAACCTTGTAACTATGAATACTAACTATGAGAAATGAATTCTTGATCTATATATCTAACTATGCCTTAGGGTTTTTTTATACACCAAGAAACCCTAATGGGCTTACAAAACGCGTCTACTGATAATGCATATCTATTCCTAATATATCTCATGCATATCACATTAGCAGTACTAACTATTATAACTAACAACACTAACTACATAACTAACAGTACTAATAAACTAACAATACTAACACTTTGTACTGGCAGCACTAACTATTTAAACTAATAATACTAATGACTTAGACTGTTTTCTCTAATCTTCACCAGCAGTAGTTTCTTCAACCAGCAGTAGTAACTCTTATATGCAGCAGTAGAAACTTGAAAAGCCTTTATTCCCAACAATCCTCCCCTAAACCTGATATTCATCTTGTTAATCATCAAAGTTTCTTCATTATCAGCATCTTGAGGACTAGGAGGATGTATCCAAACACTTCTTCACTCTTCTATCTATGCCTTGATGAATCTGATAAGCTCAAATGCCATAGTACTTTCATGATCAACTTCTAGTCTTCTATTTAACATCCTTGAAATCATTTCTTGTGTAAGAGGATATTTTGTTTCTACCATCATGTGAATAGTAACTCCAGTATCCATCAACAATACATGAACTCCACATGAATTAAATAACCTCTAGCTCATCAATTTGTAGTCCTGTTGACCCTTTCATACTTCATCTTCCTCACTTGATTCAAACAAAGTAATGAGATCTCCCTAAAGTAATCTGTCATAACCTTCTGGGCTTATTATCACATACCTTTTTCCTTTACCAAATTGTATAGATCTACCACATCTTGTCTGTTAAAATCATCAAGCATTTCACTAAATATCTTGTAATTCTTAGAACTTTCATCAGCTCTGATGATTTGATAATACATTATGTTTTCTGTCAGAATGTGTATCTTCCAGTCAACTATTAGATATTTAGTAGTCAAAGATTTAACATTAATAGCAATATCATCCCCTGGAACTATATCCAAACAAGCTCTAAGCTCCTCTTTCTCAGCATCATCCACTACAGATTCTTGTTCCTTCATCACTTTTAGCTTCTTTAGTGACTTTGGTTTAAGTTTTAAACCTGTTCTTTTCTTCTTGCTTCCTGCTTGCTTGCTACTGCTATCATCCTTCTTTCCACTATCTTTAACCACTTTAGAATCCATAGGAATAAACGAGTTTATATAGCTTCTGAATTTCTTCAAAACTCTTATTCTTTAGTTGATTGTAAGTGAATCTACCTATGTTTTTCAGGTAAGTGATCATCTTGTTTCTTAATTGAATTTTGGTAGGAGGTTTGTTTATAATTTGTTCAGTCCTTTATGCAACAAATAACCTTTTTCTTTCTGTAATTATCTCCACTAAAAATCTAGCTTGCTCATCAATAGAAAATTGCTCTCTTTTTCTTGAAGTCTTGCAACTAACAGAGCATCTGCATCCATTCTTGCTTGAACATCTTCAAATTTCATAATCAAAGCAGCATCCTTGACCTCTTGTTCTGTAGCTCTTTCCCTAGCAATCCTTTTCTCTCTCTCAAACTGAGCTTGTTCTTCTTCAAACAATCTTTAAGGCAATATCTGCAACCCTTTGATTCCGAAGCCTTTATAGGGTTCTTTAGAGTAGTTAGGGCTCACATTCTTGCGTTTACCTTTGTCTTTTCTTTTACTGTTGCGTTTGGTGTTGCTCTCCTTGGTTCCTCTTCAACATTACAAATCACTACTACTGTCGTTCTTGGTCTTGTGCTTCTAATAGCCATAAGTGTATCAACAATAGTCATCAGCTCATCTTCAAAAATATCCCCAGTAGTACTTGTAGAAGGATCAGTAGTACTAACATTAATACTAGCAGTATTAACTGTATCCCCATTTTGTATGTAATTTATTCAGCAATATTCTCCCTAAGTTTAGATCACCCTTTCAACATTCTCATTTGCATTATTAACATTCAAGCTCAACAAAGTCTTCAGCATTAATCTTTGGCTTTGTACTTGTCACTTTACTCCCTGTTTAGATACATACCTCATCATCCAAAATCGCTTTCTATGGATCACTGGTTACCAATCTTGAAGAGTTATCCTTGGAGTTCTTTCCCTTAGCTTCTTTTCTAATTTTCTGACCTTCTTTTTTAGCTTTCTGATCACCAAATCTTGAGTAGTCTTTGATTGTTCCAAGGCAAGAACCCTGTTTGACAAGTTTGTACAAATAGCCATCAATTCATTTATGTTAGGTCTACCCTCATCACTTCCAGGTGTGTGACCTCCTGAGAGAGGTGAATCATGGGGTGTTGGTGGTACAAAATCCATCAAATCATCTTGTTCAATTCTTTCCTCATCACTTCCAGGTGTGTTACCTCCTGGGAGAGGTGAATCATAGGAATGTTTAGATGCCCTCTCAGACCAAGTCTGAGCAATGACACCCCCATGGCTTCTTGGCACCTGGGTTTGTCACCTGAACTAATTTCCTGAGAAAGAGGATCATTAGACATTGCCGTAGATTGGGTCTTAGATATGTTACCACTAGCCTGTGCTGCATCTAAGCTAGCAGCAGTAGTGGTAGCCCTTACTACTCTCCCATCCCACTTCTTAAAGACAGCCTCATCTGCTATATTTGGTATATAGCACATTTGTCTTGAGGAAACTAAGTGTCTCTTGTAGGCTTGCCTAGGTGATTGGAGTATTTTAGGGTGATTGATGATTCAGACTTATAAGGATTTTTTTCTTCAATTCTAAGTTGAGCAGTAGAAGGTACTGGTTGGGGTTCAGAGGGTTGACCTGAACCTTTACCTCTACTACTGGTGGTGCCAACATTGATGCAAACAATGGAGTAAGTCTTCCTGAAAAATCTTTTCCTTTTCTTTTCATGTTAGTGAAAACCTTTTTAGTATGTGCAGGAAATCCAACTCTAACCCAATACCATTAGTCTTCGATAAACATCATAAAAAGGTTTTGCAAGAGCAATCTGATTATTCAAAAAGTGTTGTAAAACCTTAGATACATTAAAAATTTCTTTGTATTGGTATCCAAGTTCCTTAACATACCATCAAAAATTAGTTTAGAAAAGTTAAATTTTTGACCATTAGCTATACAATGAATGCAGATGCTTATATTAGTGGTAAATTCCATTCCAAGAGTAGGATTTTGTCAAACTTAAGCAGTGTAGAATGGTATGTATGATGTACTTCCACTGAGGGGAGAGAGCGATTTTTGAAGGAGTTTGTTAGAATCACTCTCATACCCCATCAATGCAAGGTTTTCAAAAATAACATCATTTGTTAGACAAGTAATACCATCCTCATCATTAAAGTAAAGATCACTCCTTAGTGATGATTATGATATTACTACTGTTTTGCCATCAACTGTGGCATGAATTTGCTTCACATCATTGACTGTTTGAGAATGGTCAGTATTCTAAAAATTTTCAATATAAGAAGCTTAGTCGCTAGGACTTTAAGTTAAGCATAATGTACAGAGCTAGCAGTAAGAAAGTCCACTATCTTATGAAAATCAGCATTCCCTTCTGATTTCTCTAAGCAAGCGACTATGTTGTGTTGATCAACAAACTTCAAATCCACCATAGATGATTATTGTTTGAGAATATTTATTAGTCGGTGATAATTGGCTAGTGGTGGGTTGTGAATTTTTGAGAGCGTTTTAGTATTCGAGAGTATTAGAATGATCTTGATGTAGTCGAATACGCTTATATAGGTAAAAAGGAAACCTGAATTTGTAGGAAACTGTTTACCAAAACATAGATTCGATCAGCAGTTTATTAACTATAACAGTTATCAAGCAACACTAACTTTGGCGCAACAATACTAACTGTTGCCTTGCTAGTACTAACTTTTTGCCCAGCAGTACCAAATCCTGGCTAGCAGCATTAAACTTTACAACCATAGTTTTAACTCACAAATTCATTATACTAAAACTTTCTTCAAACCACACCAATTACATAAATCAACAAATACGTCTTTAAAGATTAAGTTAATCCAATGCTAGCAATCAAAAGTTAAACTATGCTAACATCAAATTTCCTTTGTGAGAAGATCACAAACATTGTGATTTGTATGAATCTTAATTACTTGAATGAGATCTTTCATAAGAATCTCTGATGAAATGGTGCCTTATTTTAATGTGCTTAGTTTTAGCATGAAACACTGGATTCTTCACAATACAAATGGTGCTTTCATTATCAATATGAATCTTGGTGTTCATGAAATTGAGCTCATAATCAAGCATTTGATTTTGAATCTACAACACATGTATATTCGTAATTAGAGCAGCACATATTCTTGCTTTAGAGTGGATGTTGGGCAACAATAGTTTGCTTTTTAATTGCCACTGAAAATCACCTTTTGCCAAGATAATTAACAACTCCTGTTGTGGATTTCCTGTCGAAGGCTAGCTTCTAGCATAATCATATTAGAAGGTTCAAGTCAATATGGTGAACTAATGATACCAAGGCCTAATTTAGGCTGACCTTTCAAGTATCTAAAGATCCTCTTTACTGCATGAAGATATGAGACTTTAGGAGTAACTTGGAACCTTGCACAAGCACAAATAGCAAACATTATGTTAGGCCTAGAAGCTGTCAAGTACATCAATGATCCAATCATTGATCTGTATAAATGAACATCCACATCCTCAACTTCTTCATCCTTTACAATGGCATCTTGCTTATCCCCCTCTTCTCTACGAACTCCTTGTACCTCGCACCCCTTTCTCCTTACCACCCATTACCCCTTCTCTCCCATTCTCCTTCTACCTTCTCCTTGTTGTTAGTCTCTATTGGAGTGCTTGCTGTCTTCACTGTGACAAAATCAAACTTTTTCAATATATCAGCCACATACATGTCTTGGCTGATTAAGATTCCATCATCTTTCTGCTTTACCTGCAACCCTAAGAAGAAAGTGAGCTCCCCTATAGAACTCATCTGGAATCTCTTGTGCATCATCTGCTCAAACTCAACACATAAAGACTTATTTGTAGACCCAAAAATGATGTCATCAACATACACTTGCACTATCAGGATATAACCTTTGTCATTCTTAATGAACAAATTCTTATCTATAGTACCTCTTCTAAATCCATTTCCAATAAGTAGGTAGACAAGGTCTCATACCAGGTGTAACACCCGTGATTTGAGCAGGTTAGTCATACTTTTAAAGTTGTCTAAGTGTCTATACGTGTTATATGTGTGTGCTATGTGGCTTTATCTTATGCATGATTATCATTCTGAGGTGCGTGTTCATCTCATTTTAGAATGGGTTTGAGATATTGAGGGTTATCTCCATTTCGTTCACGTGTAGTGACAATGGAAACGAGTGACGTGTTTGCATGCGTTGCTACATCAATATGTGGATAATTATGTGTTGCATTATTATGGAAAGTATGTCATTAAGGAAGTAAATTAGGTTCGTGAAATATGAGAATTAGTAATGAACTTTTGAAATATAGAAATTATTTTTGGAAATGAAAGTTATAAATAGAAAGTTAGTATTTAGTTTTTAATGCAAAAGGTTTACTAGTTTTTTCAAGGTTTTTGTAGGAAATTAAGGTAAAGTAGGAAATGGTATAATTAAAATAATAATAATAATAGTAATAATAATATATATACTAAGGGGGGGGGGTACTAAAGGGGACCGATCGGTTTTAAGGGGAAAAGGGAATAAAATATATTTTATCTAATCCTAAGTTTATTTAGATTATGATTCTATTTAATTAGTTTAATAAGAAAAACCCTAACTTATTTTTACCTCCCCACCTTGTTCAGCCGAAATCCCTCCCCTAAGAACAAGGAAGACAAAATTTTGATCCAAGAAATTAAGAGCTAGATCGCGTTAGGATCAAGTACAAGAACACTAGAGAAGGTTCTTACTCTTGTTAATTTCTTTATAAATCATGTAACAAATAATATGATGGATCATTAGGGTTTAAAACTTTTTTAATTAATGATGTTATAATCATGCTAGTGTGTTTAGGGCTTGATTAGGATCATATTGGTGTAAACGGTTAGACTTAGATCGCGTTAATTTATGAATTAGGGTTTGACAGATTTTAGGGCTGTGTTCAACTGATGTTATCTCCATGATGGTAACGTGTTTTGAGGTATTTCTAGTGCCTAATTGTAGTTCAAAAGAGGTCTACTTTTTTCAAAAATTCCAGGCACCATCGATCGATTTTGAGTTTGGAAGTTTGTCAAAACTGGTCGTTACAAGAAAAAGTTGTCGAAAACAGTAAATACGAGTCTAATTTAGGTCAGAATTAGAGAGGTAAAACCCCTATTTAAAATTATAATTACGGTTAGGCAAAGCACAGAAGTCAAGTTCTATATGTGTATTAACTTCCCTGATAAAATTAGTCTCTAATTAGTTGCCTAAGATGGTTAGCAAGGTCAAATATTTTAGTGCGCGTTCAGATCCGAATCTGGGTACTTTTGAATTAGGAATTTATTTGAGGTACATGTACATGTGGTATGCTTTTGGAGAAAATGAGGTAGTTAGTAAACACCTAAGTGAACATAGGTGATTTATGTGAGAATTTATTTGGTTCAATAGATATGGGTTGGAAGCCAGATTAGCGACACTAAAATTCCGCATTTTTGGGTGAAATGTAGTTAAGTAGACTTATGAGTAAATGAAAGGGGTAAAGTTGGGCATGGTATCGGGGTGACCCATGGAGGTATGTACACCCCTTAGACATCTATCATATGATTGTTACATGGACTTAAGAATTTAGCTTAGTCGCGTGTAACACGTTTATATTGTATTGTATAGATTTGTTCTAGGAAATTTAGGAAGCTACATTGAGCATCAGGTGAGTTTCATAGTCCCTCCTTTCACATCGTTTTTAAATTGGGATGGAAATGATGCAAATGGATTTGAAATGTTCTAATTACTGTGATTATGTGCCTTTATTTTAAAAGTGTATGGACTTTACTTGGCTATTATGTGTTACGTGCTAAATGCTTATGTGTATTTAGATCGGGGGTAACATTCCTACCCATTTGTTGTGATATCGGGATCGAGGGTAACGTTCCTACCCATGTGAAGTGATGGTTTTAATGGATCGGGGGTAACGTTCCTACCCATGTGAAGTGATGGTTTTAACGGATCAGGGGTAACGTTCCTACCCAAGTGTTGATACTTGTTGGATCGAGGGACACGTTCCATTCCCATGCTCGTTATGGTTACATTTGCATGTTAGCTTGTATGATAGTACAATAATTGTCCTGCCATGTTTTCATTAATTATAGTAATTATGTATAAGATTTGATTTTCGTGTCTTAAACCTATGTCTCTCACCAACCTTTGTGTTGACGTTTTTAAGCATCATTTTCAGGTGAGCATAAGGAAGATCATAGGAATGTGAGAAGTGGCTAGAGAGACCTTAGGCTACATGCGGAGTTTATTCTCCTAGCTTATTTATTGTTTGATTGAATGTTGATTGTTTGTTGGTTTGATCTGCCTAGACTTGTTTTGGTTGTCTTTCATGTCTTAGTATTCATGTTAACCCCTTTTTCTTCAATATAAGACGCCGATTATTATTTTATGTTTGCTTGGGTATTTTCATGACACTTTGTGTCCTTTATGTTCTGTTTAGTTCATGTAGTTTTCTCTATTGTGACACCATTGTGTTGTGATGAAATCCATTCTCGTTACACCTCGTGTTTCTGCCTTGGCGGGTTATTACAGATTGGTATCAGAGCATTTGGTTATAGAGAAGTAGGTTGTTGGGCCTAGACTATAACCTAGGAGTCCTTCATATAGATGAATTTTAGGGCTTAAGTGTTTAGTATTATAACTATTATGCTTCCCCCTAATTTCATAGCTTTATTTTTTTAATTTTGTCTAATTTTTCATTTAGTTATTTTGTTTACCATTATCTGATATGGTATATATTAATTCCATACTATTTATAGCTATGTCTCCCCTTATCCGTAAGAAGTTTCATTGGGGAACCATTTTCCCAATTGGACTTAAGCGATATAAAGATCCAAAAGAGGAGCCAATTGAGATAGAGTCTCTTATGGAACTAAATGAGATAGGGTAGTTGATCGCTTGTCGAATGCTCGTAGTAGGCATGGACTCGCAAAGTCGGGTGACTCTTGCGAAGGCAAAGTCAAACCCAAGCGAGGCCCATCATAAGTTTATTCCGCCTTTTACCTCATCACGATGCTATTGATTATTTCTTTCGGATATTTTGTATTTTAGAGGTGATGTGAGACTTTCGTTCATTTATGTCGTTTTGATTTTATCTTTATATAAGCATTTCTTTGATGGAGCATCCTTTCTGTGTTATATTAGAGTGGTTTAAGATGTGCAATGTGATATATGTGCTTATATGTGTGTTATCATTAAGATGTGTAGTCTTGGAAATAAGTACACGTGTGAAAGGATGTGGTTATAATTATGGGTGGCCAACATAATTATAAAGGCATCACACACGTGGACTTGTGACCATGATTGCGTTGATTGTTGTTTATTTGTTAGGTGATAGAGTAATATGTTGTGATATGTGTGATCATGATAAGGATGGTTATATAGTTATTGGAATCCTTCTTTTACCTGATGAGCGATTATGTTAGGCTCAGTTGCGTAGTCAACAAGTTCCTTTCTACCTAACAATTATGAATATATTGGATACATCTTATTTCTACTATTATGATTATTGAATTGTTCGTTCAGGATATTAAACTCTTATTTTAGTATTCCTTGTTCGTATCATGTCTGAACGGATGTTCTATCATTCCCATTCAATACCTT
Source organism: Tanacetum coccineum (assembly GCA_026074375.1). NCBI lineage: Eukaryota > Viridiplantae > Streptophyta > Magnoliopsida > Asterales > Asteraceae > Tanacetum > Tanacetum coccineum. The sequence continues at coordinate 8,900 of BQNB010164761.1, forward strand.
GATATGTATTGGTTGTTCGGATATGTTGTTGTGGCTATTGGTATGTTTCATTGGTTCCTTTCTGGCATTGATTTCTCATATGTATATCTGATTTTCTTTTGAGTGGTATTTATTCGTAACAAGTTAGTATAGATATTTACCCTCTTATTTATATATCCTTCTGTTTTCGTAACACGTTTGCGACGTGTTAGTATCGATGTTCTTTATGGTTGTTCTTTTGATCATTATTACGGATGAGTCTTTACGTTCTTCTTTTGGTTCGTAATGTCTTCGTATGAATTTCTCTTGTGCATGTTCGTTTCACTGTTATTTTGACTATATGGTTCCTTGTACTTCATTTCGCTTTCAAACAATAGAATTGTGTTAGAGTCTTTATGGTATTTTACAATCCCTTTTGGTATTATGATGTCTTTTGTTTGAGTAATATATTTTATATTGACGTCGAGTTATGAAAATCCTTTTGAAGTATATCTTGATGGTGTTTGGGGAAAACTATTCTTGAAATGATTTTATGAATACGTTGTGATAAGTGCTTTTATATGACTGTCTCTTTATTTTTATGAAAATAATGTGATATTGGTTGAGTGTCAAAACTATGTTTAAGGTAATCTTTACATTTTTATATGTTTGTTTTGATAAATTTTATTTTATGAAAAGTATGTTTAAAATGATTTATAGGGGTAAAACGCGATACACCTTTTATATAACTATCTCTTGATTTTTTTATAAAAACCATGTTTAAAACGAATTTTTTTAAGATTATATTTAAGATGATATTTTTTTATATTTAAAATGATTTTTTTCTTACTTAAAACGACTGCCTTTATTGTTTCAAAATGAATTTTTATAAAAACAGTATTTAGTTGGTTCTTTCGAGTAAAGTCGATTATTGGTATAAGAATTCTATCTTTCGTATTTATCAATCTTGATACGTATCATTATTCGATATGTGTTCCTTTTGTCTTGGTACGCTTTGTTGACTCTTTTGTTTGCATTTCCTATCGGTATAGATATTCCATCCTTTCTTTTAAGGATTCTTATGTCATTTGATCCACATCTATTTACATATGTGAAGTCCCTTATATGTCTTCTAGCCCTTGATTCGATATTCGTTTTCTACCCTATTCGATGGTTCGTAACCCTTAGAAATCGTTTGATATACGTTTTATTCGACCAAGTCACTCTCCGTGGGGAGCACCAGTGTTGTTTGCTGAAGAAGGGAAGTTGTTTGCCTAGCTTTCCAAGTATGAATTCTGGCTACAAGAAGTGCGTGTTCTCGGACACGTGGATTAACAGCAATGATATTCTCATGGACTCTAGTAAGATAGAAGCAATGAGGAATTTAAAAGTACCTAAGACGCCATCCGAGATATGATCGTTCTTGGGATTGGCAGGTTACTATCGACGTTTTATCGCGAATTTTTCTAAGATTGCTAAACCCCTTACTTCGTTGACTTAGAAGAACAAAAGGTATGAGTGGGGCGTGGAATAGGAAGAGGCTTTCCAGACTTTGAAGAATAATTTGTGTAATGCACCGATATTGTCACTACCTGATGGGGTTGAAGATTTTGTGGTCTACTATGATGCATCGAATCAGGGATTAGGTTGTGTACTCATGCAAGGAGGCAAAGTAATTGCATATGAATCAAGACAGCTAAAGATCCATGAGAAAAATTATACAACGCACGACCTGGAATTGGGAGCAGTTGTGTTTGCCCTTAAAACTTAGAGGCATTATTTGTATGGTACGAAGAGTGTCATTTACATGGATCACAAGATCCTTCAATACATATTTGATCAGAAGGAGTTGAATATGCATCAAAGGAGATGGATTGAGTTATTTAGTGACTACGAGTATGAGATTCGCTACCATCCAGGTAAGGCGAATGTGGTGGCTGATGCGTTAAGTATGAAGGAACGAGTGAAACCTAGACGTGTATGAGCAATGGCTATGGTTATTCAGTCTGGAATAAGAGGAGTGACTATTGCTGCATCCTAGAGTGAGGCATTCAAGCAAGAGAAACGTTCTTGCAAAGGTCTACATGTTTTAGATCAACAGTATCGGAAAGTGAGAAAAGAAGGACAACGAGTTTATACATTATGGGACCATATGTATGAGAAACGATAATTATAGACGAAGCTCATAAGACTAGGTACTCTGTTCATCCTGGGCGGAAAGATTGTCCATGATTTTCGGAGATTTGTTACTGGTGGCCAGGACGAAGTAAGGTTATTACTACTTATGTTTGCAAGGTTTAACTTGTTTAGAGGTGAGGCTGAGCTGAGCATCAAAGGCCTTCAGGTTTATTGCAACAACCCGAGATACCCGAATGGAAGGGTGAATAAGATCATATGGATTTTATCCACAAAATCTACTAGGTCCAAAGTAAGTCCGAGGTTTTAGCGGCTGAATTCAGTATGGGTAAATGTCGACAGACTTACCAAGTCAACCTATTTTCTGGCAACGCATGAAGGATTATGGTAATGGAGAAATTGGCAATGTTATACATCGATGAGGTCTGTTTGCACTGGCAGGGAGTGGCCCAGTATGTCAGCCTGTCAATTATTTCTTGATCGGAGATGGACAGTTTACTTCATGTTTCTGGCAAACGTTACAGAAAGCTTTAGGGACGTGATTGGATATGATATAAATTATTCATCCTCCATACGGTATTTATGAACAAGTGAGTGTACTATTCAGACTTTGGAGAATATGTTAAGGGCGTGTGTTATTGACTTTGGTGGTATTAGGGGATGTTAATACCTACCGTTAGCTGAATTCTCTTACAACAATAGTTTTCATTCGAGCATTCGGTGTGCTCCGTTCGAAGCATTGTATGGAGGAAATGTAGGTCACCCGTCCTATGCAGGTAAATTGGTGAAAGTATTTTGATTGGACCTGAACTAGTACAGGAAATAATGATAAGGTTAGTTGTTGATAAGGAAAAGCTTCAAGGCGGTATCGCCAAAAGAGTTATGTTGATAATAGAAGGAAACCTTTGGAATTTGAAATAGGAGATCGAGTGTTACTGAAGGTGTCGCCTTAGAAAGGCGTGATACATTTTGGAAAGAAAGGTAAGTTAGCACCGAAGTATGTAGGACCGTTTGAGATCCTTGAAAGGATCGACCCTATAGCTTATCGGTTAAGATTGCCTGAGGAATTGAGTAGTGTGCATGACACATTCCACGTGTTAAATTTGAAGAAGTGTTTGTAGGATGCTAGTCTGCATGTGCCATTGGATGAAATCAATATCGACAAGACTATTCGTTTTGTTGAGGAACCTGTAGAGATTATGGACCGTGAGGTTAGGAGTTTGAAGCGTAGTAGGATATCACTTGTGAAATTTCGTTGGAAATCAAAGCTTGGTCTCGAGCTCACTTGGGAGCACGAAGACCTTATGAGGTCTAAGTATCCCTTGTTATTTGATGATAGAGCTGTTGAACCGGTTAGTTAAATCTCGGGACGAGATTTCCTTAAGAAGGGGATACCGTAACACCCGTGATTTGAGTAGGTTAGTCATGCCTTTAGAGTTGGATAAATGTCTATACGTGTTATATGTGTGTGCTATGTGGCTTTATCTGTGTGGATGATTATCATTTTGAGGTGCGTGTTTATTTCATTTTAGAATGGGTTTTGAGATATTGAGGGTTATCTCCATTTCTTTCACGTGTAGTGACAATGGAAATGAGTGACGTGTTTGCATGTGTTGCTACGTCAATATGTAGATAATTATGTGTTGCATTATTATGGAAAGTACGTATTAAATAAAGTGAATTAGGTTTGTAAAATATGAGAATTAGTAATGAACTTTCTAAATATAGAAAGTATTTTTGGAAATGAAAGTTATAAATAGAAAGTTAGTATTTAGTTTTTCATGCAAAAGGTTTACTAATTATTCCAAGGTTTTTGTAGGAAATTAAAGTAAATTAGGAAATGATATAATTAATAAAAAATATAAAAATATATGTACTAGGGGGGGATCAGTTTTAAGGGGAAAAAGAGAAAAAAAAGTATTTTATCTAATCCTAAGTTTAGTTAGATTAGGATTCTATTTAATTAGTTTAATAAGAAAAACCCCTAACTCATTCTTTCCTCCCTACCTTGTTCAGCCGAAATCCCTCCCCTAAGAACAAGGAAGACAAAATTTTGATCCAAGAAATTAAGAGCTAGATCGTCTTAGGATCAAGAAAGAACGCTAGGTAAGGATTCTACTATTGTTAATTCTTTATAAATCATGTAACAAACAATATGATGGATTATACTATAGGCTCTCGAAACTTTCGGGTTATCTAAGGCTTATCAAAATAAGCCGAGCTTAAAAGCTCTTTGAACCACTCCTTTTCACGTTCGAATCGAGCCAAATAATGAAATAGAAAGTTATAAGCAAATCGAAATTTAACTACACTTAAAAACAAGATTAAGCTATTCGAACCAAAGGATGACAAGGGCTTAATGAATAAGCCAAGTACATGGACTCATCGCACCCTTTTTAAGGTAGGAATAAGCTCAAAAAAAATAATAATAAATAAGAAAAACATAAATAAGCACTTAGTTTTTGAAGAGAAAAGAAGATTTTTAAGCAAGAAAAAAAATAATAAGCTAAAAAGAGATACAACACTTTCGAAACACTTTCATTAGTAAGCTAAATAGTTTCTTACAATAAGCTAAAAAAAGAAATTACAAATAAGCTGAAAAGAAGAAAATAAGCTAAACATATTTTTTTTTGGAGAAACTAAACTAAAACTACTACTACTAAAAACTAATGCTAAAAAAACTAACTCTCACTGCTCTTACATTGTTGCATGCATCTTCATTTATATAGCCAAAGTTGTGAGAGGGAAAGCTTGTAACTTTCGGCCTAACATGCGTAATAAAAACGCATATGAATGCCTCTTGATCCTTTCCTCGTATACCCGATCCACAAATACAAAGCCACCACGTGTCCTATTTAATGCGTTACTTCAACGCATGCCACACATCATAATTCATACTTCCTCGTACAACATTTTCCAACCATTGATTTCTTTGAAAATGCAATGAAAATTTTACACCCTTGCTAGCCACGTGTCTTCCTATCATTTGCCCATTCCATCACTAGTGGAGAAGCACATGGCACTTTTTGAATTAATTTCTTGAGCACGTGACCCTCATTGCTGCTATACTTCATTTTGCATTTCAAGAATCAAAATATGGAATTCAAGTTGGGCTTGGATTCAGTTGGGCCTGGCGTATGGTACTTGTTGGGTCATGGGTTGGTTAATTTAATCATTAACTTGGGCTAGCAATAATATGGGCCGGCCCGGCCTATATAACGGGTTACGGGCCGGCCCAATAAACAAAGAAGGCACCGTTGAACTCGATTTCTTGCGCTCATTCTAATTCCGTGCTCAGTTTTGTCCG
>BQNB010164762.1:0-12070 GCA_026074375.1 Tanacetum coccineum
CGATCGACGCATTATAAATCAATTACGTTATATATTTAACGTAACTTATCATCAACTAGCTTTTGAAGAAACTTAAAATCTTATCATATCACGATACTAGGGAGTTTCATGTGAGGGGTTCCATTTGGGTATTTGTTTTGACGAGTTTCCTGGGTTTACGATTTAAAGTGCCATGGCTCCTCAAATAATACTGCGCGGCCTCTGAATTATGATAGCCCGAACAGTGATACAATATTTCCATAAATTGATAAATCAAAGACATACGTTAATCATCATGATGTTTTGAAACATAAACCATCATACTAAGACTTGACTTATTACCCCAGGTTGCGTGACGAAGCCGTTACTTTCACCTAATATACTTTTGCCATCAATCAGATTTCCTTGTACTGTTAAGGTGAGATTTCATAGCCTCGCTTTTAAAGTCTTTATATTTTTATACCCGCGAGGGGGATATATGCTCAATTGTTTTTAATACACACAAGTACTTAAAACCGATATTGTGAAGTTCATAGCCTCGCCTTTACTTATTTACATGTTTTATAAACCCGCGAGGGGGGATACATGCTTGTTTTATACAAATTAAACATAAGTGATTTTGATATATGATATGGTTCCATCACCGTGAATAGTCCCATCTGTATATGTTTTCTAAATCCTGTGGGGGATTCATGCTATAAACTATGAATACAAGTGTTTTTCCAACTATATGATATCCTGATATATTATTGCCTAAGTTACCTCTATTTTCCCATAAGACCTCCCAGTCTCTCTTTGGGTAATAGCTCCCAGTATCTCTTTGGGTAATAGCTCCCAGTATCTCTTTGGGTAATAGCTCCTAGTATCTCTTTGGGTAATAGCTCTCAATATCTCTTTGGGTAGTAGCTCCCAATATCTCTTTGGGTAGTAGCTCCCGGTATCTCTTTGGGTAGTAGCTCCCAGTATGTCTTCGGATAGAGGCTCCCGGTTCTATTAAGTTTAAATATGTGATTCATGAGCTTAGGACAATAATACTGTTTTCCATGATAATAATTTTAGTCATTGTATTATTACTACTTATGGGTGTATAACACATAAACCTACTGTTTATTAATGGATCTTGTATTCAAACCGAATTTCCATAATAATTTACTCATCGTAATTATTACTTATGGGTGTATAACAATCCATTAACACACCTATATAATCTTGTTTACTCAACTTATTATAAACTAAAAACCTTATGAATTTCACCAAACCTTTGTGTTGACCTTTTTTAGCATTTTCATCCTCAGGTAAATTTGAGCAACCTATGGACGGAAGAGGTCACGGACTTGAAGATGGATAATTTGTTATCATTCCAAACTTTATGTTTCAGGATTTTGGGGACTTGTTACCATTTATATAACTCTGATTCTATTGATATGATAACTAAATTTTTCCAAAAACGTCTCTTTGAGTCATTTTCTATGATTATGTTTGTTGATCCATGAAGTAATACCCCAGATTAGTTTTGCTACTATGTGTCAAAAATAGGGGTGGTTTACATCGGTTGGTATCAGAGATCATGGTTATAGAGAACAAGGGTAAAACCTAAACTATAATGACTTTTTCTCTCCCCAAAAAGTCCGCTTCGGTCCGCCACTTACATTTCCTTGATAAGTTTATGTAAGAGATTTGCCGTAGCAGATAATACATAACTATTATACATGATACCTGAACTAAAGAAGAAGCATATGGGACAGAGAGATGAGATTGCTTTTGTTCACTTTAGGATTTCTAATTTAGAAATAACCCTTGAGGATATCCAAGATCACCATTAATTATATGTGAAGAATCTTATGGGACAACTTAGTTGAACTCCAGAGACCATATGATCGAAACCTTATCCTTTAACCGCTTTTGTTTTAGATCAAAGACAGTAGCCATAGTATCAACACTGTCATATTTTGAGGTACGGCAAGATATGTAAGATAAGTTATCCATAAATAAAGTTGTAATTCCATTATACCTTACCATTTCAACATTATATATGTCATTTCTCGTTATCTCCGTCTTCATCATTAAGAACAACATCACCAATTAGGTCAAACACATCACCACCCGACTATCTCTTTAATAAATCCTTAAATTTTATAGATTAGTTTCCCCGAAAACGAAAATAAATTAGAGTGGAATCAGAGTAGCGCAGTGAAGCATAGTAGGCCCATAACTGTTCAGGTCCTAGGAATCAAATGGTTCCTTCAATAAAAAACTTCTTTTACAGACGATGGCCTCCCCTACTTCTTCTTGACTTCATTTTGATAATATCGAAACTTGACATAGTTATCAATCTCATTGGTTCTTTTATTCAACTCTGAGTTGGAATACTCGCCTTATACTTTTGAAGACACATACAACTCACCACATTCTCGGCTAATTGGAAAGTGACAGCAAAAATACTCATCTTATAACATCTTGTTTTAAGACATCAACGCGATTGACATCTCTTATTATCATCAACATTCCTTATGATTCTAGAACAATACATGACATTGTTTTCATATCATATCCTGTGTCGATATTTAGGTAGGATGATTTTAAAGATTTAATTAAACTTGATTTGGGACAGTCTTCTTCATTTGAATAAGGGGAAATTAAAACCACCGAATCCGTAAGTATAAGTCTCAATTAAAGGATGTCGCGCCTTTGTTTGTAAGGTACCATATTATATACGAGTGGGCTTAAATATTCATGGCATTACGTACTCCTAACCACGAACATATTCTTTCAATCTATGATAGTTTGTAGAATAAATTCCATTTCTTCAGCATTACATTTGCTCTAGATTTATTCCAGATTATAAGATAGTTAGTCATTATCTATTGCAATTAACACATTATTCATTCAAATATATATCTCGAGACGAGATTTCTGTAAGGTGAGGTGGATGTAACAATCCTTATATTTTCACAAATGGATCTATTTTAAACCACAGGTAATTTCTAGTATTTTCATCAATTTAATATCTACTTACTATTTAAAGTACTCAACCTTTTTAACGGGAACTATTTTTCGTTGTTATTCCATTTCTATTATGTAACATAGTTTACATTTTCTAAGTAAACCGAGCTCACGCAAACTCTATCAATGTCCATCTTATACGATGTTTACATCATGTAACATCCTTATTATGGTTGTACATATTTCTTAATATCATTTTTACTAAGTCATTACCCATTTAACGTGCATTTTCACAATACTCGTTATATCAAAAACAAGCACCTTAAACAATAAACGTTTATTATAAAAACCCATAATGTTATGTAATGTATACATATAAAATGAAGTACAAGCCTTCAAGCATGTGTACAAGTGTACAATGGCATCACATTTGAATAACTTTCCCTCCAAACAATTGTAACAACTTTCTAAAGGCCTCAATGTTACGATGTCAATATAGCAAGTAAGTCAAACTAGGTTCATTTTACTCCAAATTCATTCTAGTTTCTTACCACCACTTTAATACAAGATACAAACACTTAATGCATGACTCCTAAACCCTAAACCTAAACCCTAAATCATTCTAAAAACTAATCTAAAACCCTTAAAAACCTAAAAACAAAACCCTAACCCTTAATTTCACTTTCTAACAAAAACTAAACCCTTTAAAAAAAACCTAAAACTAACGCCCTAAAACCATTTATTCTAAGCCTTAATCCAGTCCTAACATAATCATAACCTTAATCTATCCCTATACCCTAACCCTAACTCAATCTAAAAGGTCCAAAACCTAACCTCAAACCACTAAACCAAGCCTGATATCCATTTTCTCACCAATTTTTTACACATTTTTAAACCATACGCACCCATTTAAGCACCTCAATAATTGACCTCACCATTATGTCATTATAGTAGCCATATCAGGCACCTCCATCCACCTCATTACTAATATACTTGGACCAAGTAGCTTAGTACGCCTCCTTGTCTCTTATTCTAGCCAAACCACTCCAACACCAGATATTATTGCTTAGATGTTTTTATAGCTTTTTATTACTCATCACCTAGCTTTCATTGAATATCATCTATATCCCTAGTCCACTACATTAAGCAAACTTGGGCACCAAGTTTGTTTTGCACTCTATAAATACTCGAACAAGCAACCCTTTTTCAGAATCTCCCTCAAGCTTTCTTCACATCCATCAAATGGGGTTTTAACCTTTCATAGAGCAATAGAAGATCAGGAGAAGTTCCTTAGTGAAAATAGAAAGCCGAAGAGCAAGAAAAGACAATGTCTTGAAGGCATTTTTATGCGTCACCGAACAACGAAAAACTCGATTTTAGACTCCCATTTTAGCTCAGTAAGCCTAAGATCTTGTTCATAAGCTTATATTCTTTATTAATATGTTTATACATACTCTTATAAGATAATGTTATGAACTCTTTTTTTTAAGCTTTTAATCCTACTAATACTCCATGATGTTTTAACTTAAAACCCTAAAAAGGAACCGTCTTTGATTTTTATAGCTATCGAATCCTTTTTCTATACTTTTGTTACGTTAGAGCATATTTACTTTTTGGCTTATTCTAATAAGTATAACTTGACACAAATATCATTTTGGAATCATAAAAAAAGCTTGCATGAATTTTTGGACTTGTTTTGAAAAATTTCATGACATAGGGTATATATCGTACTTCTAAAATTTATAATTAAGGGACTGAATTGTTATTTTTCTAAAGTTATAACAAGGAACTATCTGGCCATGGTCTAAAGTTTTAAAAGTTTAAATTATATATACTTAATACCTTAAATATTAAAGGACTAAACTTGATAATAAAAAATTTATAAACCAATGGTATTAATTGTCAATTTTACAAACTTTAGATACGTGAGCCTTGAGGACAAGGCTCGTTTAACGGGGGAAGTCTATAACACCCTGTGTTTTCAAGTCATTGACGACGTCGATAAATCTACTATTTATTTTTAGTGTCGTACGCATTTGCTTGTAATTTCATGTATTAAGTAAAATCGCGTGAGCTAAAAATTAGCGTTCAATGTAAACGGGCATCAAACGATTAAATGTTTACATCGATCAAGTATTAAATAATTATTTTGAGAATAATTATGGCCGTTGTTTCTTTTATTTTTATCGGTTACGTAAATTGTATACGTTTCGCGATAAATTGCGTTTAGGCATACCCGGAACCGCCAAAACTTTTCTACGCTTCAACAAATACCCACATTTATACCCAATACATAAAAGTTACAAAAATATATCATATATATCATATATATGCCGAAATTATGGAAATGTATACAAAGAAATATAGGAAAAATCTTCCAAATAGTCTTTGTACATCCTATCTCTATTAAAAACACCTATACCATGTTCCTTTGACTAGAGGCAAGTCTTCCTTAAGACCCTCCTTTTGTTCCTTGGACTACTATTGCATTCTTTTGACCATCCTAGCTCTTATATATACAAGTGTTCAAGAGAGATAACTCATAGATAGCAAAATACTTAGTGAAAAAGATCAAAAACCCTCCTTTGGCTCTCTTTTAGCCCACGGCTCAACCCCCCTCCTATAAACTATCCATACTAAATTTTTCTATCACTTATTTACACATTCTCATATCATATCTAAGATGTCTTAAGTTATTTCCAAGTATTGGTTAAGGATTTACAAGTGTTGAAGCAAGAAATCAAGATTTTGGGTTTCATATTAAAATTCTAAGGTATTCTAAGGTGATCCCAAGCATTGGCTAACCTTTTTCAAGTATTAATCAAGAAAAGCAAGATTAGGGTTTTCTTAAGAAAATAAGGGTTTTCTTAAGTGCAAGCTTGGGTTTTAAGGCTAAACACGGGTTTAGCATTCATTTCTCATCTCATACATCATCCCTAAGGTCTTCTAAATTCCTTTATACTTTTTATTATCATTATTTTATGTGTGATATGTTATATATGGCTAAATCACCACTAAGGACTTTTAAATATGTAAAAAGAGTTAACACTTATGTTTATAAATTTACACACTTTTTCTTATGTCATATGGTCATATATATCATGGAAAAATAGATGTACAAGTATGTTAACGTGTCGTTTAAGTATAAACATGTTTAGGTATAAATTAGGGTTTTAAAGGTTTACTTAAGAAAGTTATGATTAAAAGTATACAAATGCCATATAAGGGCTGTTTTAATTCGACCTCATACAGTAGGTTAGACATTATATAAAAATAATACGCCTCGTGACGATTCCAAAATGATAAGAAACTCGAAAAACCGATTTATAACGAAAAAGATACGTTAATTACGATTTTACGACGAGAAATACTTTTATAAAACTATTTTTATAAAAAACACTATTCATTACAGCAACTCATATTTTTAAAACATCAAAAATATGATATAACTTTTAATTACGAGATCGTACTCGAAAGAATCGCTAAAAACGGAACTATAACGAATAAACTACGACATTTTCGATAATTAAAGTTTATAAAAGTAATTTTATAAACTATGAACAGTAAAAGTACTATTCATCAGCGGACCCAACTTTATAAAATATAATACATCTTTTAATAACAAAGACGTACTCGAAGGAATCACTAAAATCGGGATTAAAACGAATAAGTTATTACGATTACAAGTTTACGCTAATTAAAACCCTAAAACGAGTAAGGAGCTGTCGTGAACAGTAAAAACACTATTCATCGCAGAATATCAAAAACTTGAAAATGTAATATTTTGATCACTCGTCTTACTACGAAGACGTGGGCATAAGAAACGTCAAAATCGGGCTTAAAACGCAAAAGTTATGCTAGTTTTACTAAAACGGTAATTATAAACGTTTTAACTTATTAAACACAATTTTACCAAAACCATTAGTTGGTGATTGAGCTATATAGAATATTATGTGGTTATCAAAGTACTATATTACTAGGGAGTTTCATAATGAGGCCTCTTCGGATGGCGTATCGACGAGTTGTTGGATTTACGATTTAAAGTGTCCTAACTCCTCGAACGTCATGTCATGACCTCTTAAATTATGATAGCCCGAACGATAGTACGATGTAACAACTATAAGATTATATTCAAGTACTCGGTACTTATACGACCTATGATAATTTAGGTTGCATTCGATCTTTTACGTGACGCTTTATCTGCGATATTTGGATTATCAGAACTCAAGGTGAGTTCATAGCCCCACATTTTTACGATTTCAATGATTTATAATTATGGGGTGGAAACATGCTTTGTTTTATAAATTGGACGCAAGTATTGATTACATGTTTGCCTAAGTAGCGATAACCCAAGTTAAGCCCATTATCATGAACTGTCAATTGCATAGATGTAGTTGGGAATTACATTATGTGAGCGCGAATGTTATTTAATAGATCTATTCGGGAAACGACCTCCCCGTTCGGGTGACTAGCTATCACCGTGAACGAACTCCTCAGTTTGGGTTGATTAGCGATCTCCGGGAACGAACGACTGTTTGACCCATGTCTGGACTTAGATGTTGCGGGTTACAACATCTGACGGGCAAAAAATATACTGTAAATAAGAAAAATATAGTTGAGCTTTCAGTTGTTCATGGAACTTAGTGCAAACAGTTAATTCTGGTTTTGTGATTGTTTGGCATATGTTTGTAAACATCACAGAAAAGGTTTGCCGGTTCCTGCATAATTTAAATACATAAACCTATGAATTCACCAACGATTTTTGTTGATGTTTTTTTTAAGCAATGTTTTCAGGAGGTCAATAGGCACAATGGTGCCAAGGATGCATTGGATTATGTTTTGGGATTACACTGGTTAAAGATTTATCGTGCATCATGTTTTGGGAAATCTATGTTATCTTTTGTAATATTAAACAAAGAACAAGTAAAGCTATAAGCTTTTGTAATATGTCTTTTATTTAAATCCAATGTATCAATTTAAATGACTTTTGTATCGTTCTTATATATATCTTGTGCTGTTGATCTTGAAGTAACACGCCCCGGATCCTTATTCCGCTGCGACCCATTTTGGCAAGAACAAGCCATAAAGACCTCCAAAATTGCTTGTTTGCTTGCTTTTTATCACAAGAAGAACCCAAAAAGGTAGTTCAAGCACTGAAGAATCCAAGTTGGATAGAGGCTATACAGGAAGAGCTTCTGCAATTCAAGCTACAAGAAGTTTGGACTTTGATAGAGTTACCTAATAGAAAGAGAGCTATAGGAACTAAATGGGTCTTTAGAAACAAAAAGGATGAAAGAGGTATTGTGATTAAGAATAAAGCAAGATTGGTTGCACAAGAGTACACACAAGAAGAAGGATTTGATTATGATGAGGTTTTTGCTCCTGTTGCTAGAATTGAAGCAATTAGGCCATTCTTAGCCTATGCCTTATTTAAAGACTTTATGGTGTACCAGATGGATGTCAAGAGTGCTTTTCTTTATGGAAAGATTGAAGAGGAGTCTATGTTTGTCAACCACCAGGATTTGAAGATCCAGACTTCCCTGATAAAGTATACAAAGTAGAAAATGCACTTTATGGACTGCATCAAGCTCCCAAAGCTTGGTATGAAACCTTGTCAACTTATTTGTTGGACAATGGGTTTCAGAGAGGAAAGATTGACAAGACTTTGTTTTTCAGAAGGGACAAAGGTGATATTCTGTTAGTTCAAGTGTATGTAGATGATATCATGTTTGGCTCTACAAAGAAGTCATTATGCACAGAGTTTGAGAAGATGATGCATAAAAAGTTTTAGATGAGTTCTATGAGTGAGCTCACATTCTTCCTAGGACTGCAAGTAAAGCAGAAGGAAGATGAAATTTTTATCAGTCAAGACAAGTATGTAACTGAGATTTTGAAGAAATTTGGCTTTAGTGATGTCAAAACAGCAAGCACACCCATGGAAACCCATAAGCCTTTGCTCAAAGATGCAGATGGTGAAGATGTAGATGAACACTTGTATAGATCCATGATTGGATCATTGATGTATCTAACTTCTTCAAGGCCTGATATTATGTTTGCAGTATGTGCTTGTGTAAGATTCCAAGTCAATCCTAAAAGTTCACATCTTCATGCTGTGAAAAAGATCTTTAGATACTTAAAAGCTCAACCTAAATTGGGCCTTTGGTATCCCAAGGATTCACCTTTTGATTTGGTGGCGTACACTGACAGCGAATATGCAGGAGCAAGCTTAGATAGGTAGTCTACAATAGGAGGTTGTCAATTCCTAAGGTGTAGATTGATTTCATGGCAATGCAAGAAGTAGACTGTGGTTGCTAATTCAACAACTGAAGCTGAGTATATGGCTGCTTCTAATTGCTGTGGACAGGTGCTTTGGATTTAAAATCAATTGTTGTATTATGGATATAACTTTATGCAGACTAAGATTCATATTGATAATAAGAGTACTATTTGCATATTGAAGAACCTTGTTTTTCACTCAAAGACAAAGCATATTTAGATTAGGCATCACTTTATCAAAGATTATTATGAGAAGAAGCTTATCCAGATGATCAAGATTCACACAGATCAGAATGTTGCAGATTTGCTCACAAAAGCATTTGATGTTAGCAGATTTCAATATCTGATTGCAAGTATTGGAATGCTTAACCTCTGAAGTATTGATTGATGGGAGGTTAATTGTGTTAATATGTAGCGGATTATACATAAATGATAATTGAAATGGAATGCAAAAGATGCTAAGGATGGAAATTTGAGTTAGTACTGGTAACTTCAAGTTTCTGTTGTTAAGTATAATTAGTTCTGCTAGTTATACTTAATACTGCTGAGTTAATACTGTTAGTTATACTTACTACTACTGGTATAATTAATATTGTGAGAATTGAAAGAATAAGTGAGAATAAAAAAACAGAAAGAGAGATATGTGAAAATAAAAACAGATAGAGTGAATTGATGAGAAAAAGAATTGAGAGAAATAGTGAGCTAAAAAATAGAAAGAGAGATGTGTGAAACAAAAACAAACAGAGAGAATTATGAGCTAAAAGAATTAAGAGAAAGCAAAAATAGACAGAGAGAATTGTGAGCTAAAAGAATTGAGAGAAAGTTAAAACAGACAGAGAGAATTGTGAGCTAAAAGAATTGAGAGAAATAAAAAACAGACATAATTTGTAAGTTAAAATATTAATTTGATGATGGAAATGCTGATTAGAAAGGAATTGGAGTTAATGCTGGTAATTCAATGTTAATGCTGCTAGGCTTAATTTACTACTGAGTTACTATTGTTGGGTTACATACTACTACTGCTGTTGAAAGTTAATGTTGTTAGGCATAAACTTACAACTGCTGGTGAACGTTAATGCTGTTAAGGGTAGTTTCAGAAATACTTCGATTAAGGGTTTCAATCACTCATGCAATCGATTTCAATCTTTTACATACTCTCTAATCATAAACCTGACTCAATTTCATCATTTTTCATCAAAACCCAACACAATGTCAGATCTAAAGTTTGCTGATACTCATAATTTAGTTGCATTTTTGAAGAAACCTACTGAAAGTGAAGGGTTTGATGAGATAGTTGATTTTCTGAATGCGAACCCTATCAAATATGCTTTAACTATTAACCATACAGTCTATTGTTCATGTATTAAATAGTTCTGGGATACTGTCAAAGCAAAAACGGTTAATGGGGAAGTATAATTGCAAGCCTTAGTGGATAAGAAGAAGGTGATCATAACTGAATCTACTATAAGGAGAGATCTTCAACTAGAAGAAGCTGAAGAAACTAAATGTCTACCCACTGCTACCATTTTTGAAGAACTGACAAGAATGGGGTATGAAAAACTTACTCAGAAGCTTACATTTTACAAAGCTTTCTTTTCTCATCAATGGAAGTTTTTAATTTATACAATTTTGCAATGCCTAAGTGCTAAGACTACTGTCATGAACGAATTTAGTTGGGCACTATGGCCTCTGCAATAATTTGCTTAGCCACAAACTAAAAATTTAACTTTTCCAAGTATATCTTTGATAATATGGTGAAGAATGTTGATAGTATGGTACAATTCTAGATGTATCCGAGATTCGTACAAGTATTTGTGAATAAACAAGTTGGGGATATGTCACATCATAAAAGGATTTTTGTTACCCCTTCTTATACTAAGAAGATATTTGGGAACATGAAGAGGGAAGAGAAAGGTTTTTCTGGAAGAGTTACCCCTTAATTTCAAACTATGATGGTTCAAGCTCATAAAGAAATGGGTAAAGGTTTAGAAATACTAACTGATCCCCATCACACACCCATCATTCAACCATCAACATCACAACCTTAGAAAAAAACAATCTAGGAGAAAACAAAGAAAAGACACTGAGATTCCTCAATCTAGTGGTCCTACAGAGCATATAGCAGATGAGGTTGCCAATGAGGAACATGTGCCTACACAGTCTAATGACCTACCTCTCTTAAGAGTTAACACACTTAGAAGTGGAGAGGACAAATTGTCACTTAAGGAATTGATGGACCTTTATACAAAACTGTCTGATAGAGTTCTTGGCTTAGAAACAACAAAAACTGCTCAAGCAAAGGAGATTGCTAGTTTGAAGAAGATAGTCAAGAAGCTGGAATGGAAAAGGAAGTCAAAACCTCCAGGGATGAAAAGATTATTCAAGATTGGTAGATCTGCACAAGTTGTTTCCTCTGAAGATGAAGGTTTGGGTGATTAGGAGGATACATCCAAACAGGGGAGGAAAATAGCTAATATTGATGCTGATGTAGAGATTACATTGATTGATGGGACTCAAGGGAGGAATGATGATAACTTAATGTTTGTTACTAGTGTTTTAGATGAGCAGGAAGTTGAGGTTGAAAAGGTAGTTAGTACTACTAAAGTTGCTATTAACAGTGCTACAACAACAACAACTGTTGATGAATTGACCCTGGCTCAGACTTTAATAGAGATTAAAGCTGCAAAACCCAAAGTTAGAGGGGTTATGATTCAAGAGCCAAGCGAATTTACAATAATAACTACAACAACAACACCAGTTGCATCAAAACCTTCACAGGATAAAGGCAAGGCAAAAATGACTGAGTCTGAGAAGCCTTTAAAGAAGAAGAATCAGATTATGTATGATCAAGAGGTTGCTCTAAATCTTCAAG
>BQNB010164765.1:1752-14299 GCA_026074375.1 Tanacetum coccineum
ACGTTGAGCCCCCAATATGATATGGGAATCACCAAGTACATGATCAACATGTAGCCCAAGAAAACATTGACAATGGCAAAGAATGGGGAAATAAGTGGGCTGAATAAAAATGAAGCCGTGGTAGCCCAATCGAGCGAGAAAGCTCCTATGCCTAAACCGGTGAAGCCCGATCCCAGTTGATGGGCTGTGACCGATTTTGGATAGGCCCAACAAACCCATGAAATGCTTTGTAAGGTTAGAAAGAAGTATCCCGGAAGCAAGTAATAAGTGAAACTACAAACAAGAACAATAACAAAGAATTTTGATCGAGACATGCGTTTCTTGGTGTCGCTGTTAGGATCTTCGTCATCATCTTCTTTAGCATGAAGTGCCCTATAAAAATGATTAAACGAGTTTAATAACAGTCTTAACAATGTGATATAAGTAAAATCTTACCTTTATAAAGCATCTTTACATTTCTCTTAACAATGTGATATAAGTAAACAATTTTGAATGGTAAATGAAAACTTAAAAGGGATGAAAGTAACTAATTTGGTCATAATTGTATCTGTAACCATAAATCATACTTAAGACAATCAGAAAATATATAATCACAGTTAAGTTTTATGTACATTAAATTGTTTGTTATGGTTTTTTAATATAAAGATGGACATTCAGGGTATAGGGGGTGATAGTCCATTCGAACATTACGAAGGTAAACTTTGTTAACATGCTATTAAAATATATGTCGATTCAAGATCTCAACCATATAAAGAAGAAATTGTGTCTCCATCATCTCGCTATTACAAGAAGAATTAACGACAAGTCATCATTTTTGTCGTTTATCACCGATAACTTGTTGTTTCTCATCTTTAATGTTGTTGAATTACGTGGGTATCATATATCTTTCAAGCTTAAATGGAAATCAATTATTAATAGCAATGACTAAATCAACGGATCCATGAGAATGTGGCCGGCAACCTACTAGTATTGATTATTTTTGTTCTTTATGATAAATTATTTCTTTCCTTTTATATCATTAATTAGTACATGTATTCTTAAGTGATCTAACTAGTAAATACGTAAGGTTAATTCATACGGTTAAACATTTTATAAGGTACGATCTTTGGAGATGGGACGCATCGGCTTAAAGATAGATTTCATGAACCTCCTTTTTTGTGAAAATATAGTACTTCTATCTTTTACCAACTTACTGATTCTGTTTGTTGTTTATGATGATCTATACATTTATTTAACAGCAAAAGAAAGTTTTTCAAGGAAATAATGTTTTAGTATAAAACCTAAAAAAAAGGTCTGAGAATTGAAGTGTGAATCTTTCTTCAAAGTCCATGTCAAGGATTCTACAAGATTCATTTCATTGCTTTTTCTTGTTGGCAAATGATAACGATGGACCACTGAATATTTTGTTTCCTTATTTAAATTCCAAATTTATAAATATTTCCATCATAACTATTAATAGGTACAAATGTTCTTTATATGTTCAAATTAAGGAGTAGCGTTAAGTGTTTATAACTTTTAGCCGAAATGATCTGCATTTTTATTACTGTGAACAGTTTATCTACGTACAACAACAATTTTAGATCACTGAACATTTCATCTTAACAATTCAACAATGACGACAGTTTATCTAACCTTCCATTCCTATAATGTTTGGGTTGAGTTGGTATCATACATTATTGAATTTCAGATTAATACTTAATAAGCACTATTTTTATTTTTTATTATAGATTCTGCAAACCGGCATGTGCCGCTAGGAATATACTGCATGTTATATTTTCGACATATTATTATATTAGTGTTGGAAGTTTTAATCCATTAATCTTTGTTAATAAATCCTGCAGCATGTTTTAGTCTGCACTTTTTTAAGTATGGGTCAAAAGCCCACAAAAACTGACCCAAACTTATTAGGTTACATACGGTTATATTTAAGGAACAGATGTGTCGTTTGGCTTGTGTAAACCATCACAACCATTCACAAACACACCGATTCATGTATTAAATATAAGATTGGATTCTGTAATCAAACTCATCCCTTCAGATTATTTATATCAATTTATAAAGGTTCAAACCCCAATCTTCCATGTTTCTTTTATTGAATTCTGAAATGATATACATATTCTTGTTTGATCATATCGATCCTTAAATAACCCATCAGACTTTGTAACAATTAGTATTTCTAAAAATTAAGACCCATAAATTAAGTTTACATCGAACCGAACAATCAGTATGTCATTTGGTGTCACTCTCCTCCACAATCGTGACCAGCACATAGCAAAGTAATTTCAAACGAAAAAAATCAAGTAAAAACTTTATTGAGATGATGACTACTGGTTATTTGTTTTAAATTAAAGGTTTCATTATATACATCCTTCCCGGATGTAATCCTACTTAATAACGTGAAACTATAAGCGATGGCACGGTAGTACACTTAACGTCTATATAGCTAGAGTTTATGAAATTTTCTCCTCGAGCACTTAGTGATACGTGCAATTTGGAGCATGTCTAATTAGCACTATAAGGACGACCCGTATTGTGATTAGTCCTCTTACAACCTTATATTTGTAGAAGATGACATTTATATGTAAACCTTTCTAATTTGTCGCTCATTTTTGTATTTCCAATTTCGTGGGGGGCGTTCAAGAAAAATAATTAAATGAGTAAAGATTAGCGCTAAGCATGTACCCAAAAGTACACTTGTATATACATTTCCCGTCATGCACATACTAACAGACACGATCAAATTGCACTATTTTCCACTCATAGACATACTAAAACATGTTATCAACAAAACAGCTAGAATTATCATTCAGAAATTTCAAGATCGTGTATTTTGTTCTAAAAACTTGTCGCCATGTTTATCGTCTGTTTTTTAGCAAGAATTTCATGTATAAGGTTGTTTATACTTCATTTTGTACTTGCCTGTTGCATGATTTTATATATAACATAAAAACTAGCATCAACTCAAAGAAGTGACAATTTCATTTATTTCTTAGAAGAAAATTTATTAACTGTTTATACTGAGAAAAAATGGAGAAAAAAATGAAGAATTATGTGCTATTATGTGAAGAAATTTAGGTGCTAGTTGCCGTATTTGACTTTTGTGCATGTAGAATTTTTTGGTATGTTGACCATATCACATGCAAATAATGAGATCATTGACTACTTGATACAATATTCTAAAAAAAAGAAAATTGTTTCTTAGAATATTTATTCTTGTTAGTATAGAAGTACGATAATTCCTTAGTTATTGACTTGCTATACTTCATCAATCTTGTCACATATTCATCTCTAATGCTTGATTTACTCGAGCTAAAAAGATACTAATTATTATTTTGTTACCAAAAAATAATTATAGAAAGAAAAGAAGAGATAGTTAGTTACCGGAATAAGGAGATTTGAACGAGGGTACTAGGCCACCACATGTGTGACGGTTCAACTACGTACTTCCTTAGCTCCCAACCGTATCCTGAAACCCTGTCAATACACAAGTTTTCGCACGTTAGCGTCAACCACCCCCCCCACACAAAATTATAAGGCTCTTTGATTCGTACAATGTTATTTGATGAAAATTGAAATGTCAAAACGTATCCTAATAACTGTCACAGTTTTCCCACGTTAGTGTCAACCCCACACAAAATTACAAATATCACGTTTCCTTTGCTTCATTGGAGCCCATTTTTCAATACTCAATTCTTATCTCTACACTTTATTGCAAACTTTTTTAGTCAAATATTTTAACCAATCACTTTGATAAACCATGTGTAAACTCTAGAGTCAACCGTTGCATAATAAATTTCCACCTCAAAATAATTAAATTATCATTAAGTTTTGGGTTTTTTTATTTTGTGCCCTGAAAGCACATGATAAAAAGATAAAAGAGTTAAGTACATTTTTTGTCCTTGTGGTTTGGTGCGTTTTCACTTTTGGTCCAAAATTCAAAAAAGGTTTAGTTTTGGTCTAAAAACATAGTTTCGTTCCACTTTTAGTCCAATTCCGTAAATTTGGACTAAAATTTTTGAACTAAAAATGGAACGAAACTATGTCTTTTGGACTAAAAGTGGAACGAAACTATGTCTTTTGGACCAAAACCAAACCTTTTTTGAATTTTGAACCAAAAGTGAAAAACTCACCAAACCACAAGGACCAAAAATGTACTTAACTCTAAAAAGATACGCAGGTCTCACAAAAATTACGACACAAGTTCACAAATAGAATCATGGAGACGCTGTGTACTTTTTATATATTTTTAACCTTCTTATCATGTTGCCACTAAGACACAAGATAAAAAAACCCATAAGTTTTTTCCAATAATGACTCTCAATTACATATGCAGTTGGATACATAATTTCAAAAGTTTACTTTACATGTTACTTTTGGAGTAAATTGTTTAGGCTCAAGTGGTACTAAAAGTTAATTTGTACAAACAAAAAAAACTTTGCAAGTTGCAACTATAATCATTTTTTTTAGCTTGTATACTTTAGTTAACCATTTTATAGAAAGAGTTATTTAACTTTAAAAAAAAGCAACTTTAATCACGAAAAGAGGATGCAAAAAGAAAAAGAAGAATTTTACTTGAGTAGTGATGATGAGGAGCCAAGCAGCAATGAAAGATATATTTCGGCCATAAAACGCCTTTATAATGTTCACTATACCAACTGCATAAGCCGACCCGTTGCCAAAAGCCGCTCCGGCGTTGGCAAAGATCGTAATTAACACATGCTCCTTCATGTTAAATGGTCCCGGATTTAACGAAAACTTCCGGGACCCACATCCTGGAAGATTAAAAGTAGTGGTGGGCAAAGCCGCCCATTAGCCACCCTAATGGAGCGTAGCTACCTAAAATCATGATTTTGACGAATCAGAACACAAATAAAAAAAAATCTATAAACTAATATAGAAAGTTAATTATGGCTACCATGCAAACATCTTTTATGGGGGTGTTTGTTTCAGCTATAGAGGGCATACGAGCCTATTTGATTTCAACTTATATTTCATAAGCCTTAATTTTTCAGCTTATTTTGAGACGTGTGCTTATATAAGTTTATCATGACATGATAAACTTATTATAAAGTCTCAAAATAAGCCAGAAAATCAAATAAGCTCGTAAGCCCACATATAAGCCGAAACAAACACCCCCTAAATTAGCCACGCCAACTTTTTAAAAAAGAGTTTTACGTGGTTTGAGTCTGTGCTACTGACCTGAACAGTGATCTGGGTAATGATCAAAGGCGACTTTCGATACGAAAAGAATTGATTCAAAAACGATAGCAAAACACACGAAACCAGACCCAACACCCACATTCGAAAAGTCCAGACAGATTGTGTAGGATCATCAGATGTCGGAACAGTTAAACGAACTTCTTCGATTGGAGATTCCTCGTCATCATGTTCTTCTTCTTCATAGTTTAGTTTCTTGTTGGTGGTGGTCATCTCCGGTGACTCTTCCACACTTTCCCATTTTAACGTAAACTTTTTTTTTGTTACATATGGGATATGTTATGAGTGTGTATATATATGAGAGAGTGTATGGTGAGGCTTAATGATTGATTTATTGATGCTATATTTTAAAGGTTTTGCTAAATAGCCCATCGACCGGCAAGATTAATGGTTGTAGTTAATAAACATAAACTTTTCTAATTAATCAGAAAATGCATTAAATACTCATTCAAATATAGTAATTTTTAAATTCATTTAATGTGTATTCAATGCATTTTCATGTTAATTAGAAAAGTTTATGTGTATTAAATACACCTTAACCTCTGCCGTAGCAAAACCCTTATTTTAGTGTCAATTGGCTGTATAGATTCCAAATTTCTTTTCTTCGTTTCCCATTGATTCTCATTAAATAAGAATGATAAGTTTTGTCAACATATTTATTTATGGAGAATATTTCGTTCACATATAGGCTTGATTTGTTGCTATATATTCGAGTCAAGTAGTAAAAACAGTGTTGGACAGAAAAATGGGCTCGAGTGGGCACGTGCCCTCTTGCGAAAAAAATTGTAATATAAAAATTTTAAAAATATTTTGTTAATTTTGTAATTTGCTTCCGCTACAACCCAATTTGTAATATAGTTTTTAAAAATTATTAAAGTATGCATTTTCGACCATAACTTTATGGCTCCTAAAGATGATGGACGTATTTGACAACTCTTCTCGTTTTACTCTCAGTTGTTTTTTAGTATAGTACTAACTACGTTATAATAATCGTTCGTATTTAAACTCCACAAACTATTACAAAATTTTACTTAAGGCCTGTTTGGCAAGAGCTACTTTAGAGCTTTTTAAGAGCTATTAGCTTTTTGTGTTAAAAATAATCTTTTTCAAATTTAATAGCTCGGTTTGGATAGAAAGCTACAAGCTTTTAATTTTAATAAACAGCTAAAAAATATACAGCTCCAAAATAGAGCGTTCTAAACATTGGAGAGCTGTTAAAAAATTAAATTACCCATATACCCTCTAACCCTATATAAAAATCACGTAGAAACCATCTTCCCCACAACCCTAATTTGCTCTCTTCAACAACTGAAAAAAAACAGATCATTAAAACTAATTCCAGGTACGTCGTCTGCTATATAATAGCATACCTATTTGTTTCATGTATATATACCTGATTTCTTGTTTATAATAGCAGCCATGATTGTTGTGTATGTACATCATTCTCAATAGTTAATTAAAAATACTATTGATTTTTGTTGTGCGTGAGAAGGTAGAAAGGTAGTACGTAATTATTTATTTCTATGATTATTACTAATGCATAATGCTAACCCTCTCTAATAATTAGGCATCCTATTAAAAAAAATAGAATTTCTGTATGTTACACCATTCCTCAATAGTAATTAAAAATACTATTATACATGGTACTGGTAATTAAGATTAGACAAACACTACCTCACGATGCTTGGACTTGGACAAGGTTAGAACCATTATAAAAGGAATGGCAATGAGCATCTTATAAAACAAAACTTGCCAACGTATAAGGGTTAATAGTACTAATGCTTATTTAATTGGTTTGAAGAATATGGTTTAGTGCATCATGATATATCCAATTGTTTACATATTTGTAGTAGGATTGCTGTACTAGTTGGCTGGTGGTGAAGATTGGTAAATCATCCGCAATGAACAAAAAGCTTATCCAGGAGTACATAATGTAAGGCAGAGATGAAGATTTGAGAGTGATGATTGAAATTTCTAGATGACACTCAAAGAGGGTAACAAGTGTGATAATTTTGAGATGGAGAATACAAAATACACACCTATTTTCTTTAAAATTTCAAAATATCATCTAGCTGACACAACAAACACCTCAAACCAAAAGGTATCCCTAAATAAGTTCAGAAGCTACCAATCAAACACCAA
Source organism: Tanacetum coccineum (assembly GCA_026074375.1). Classification (NCBI taxonomy): domain Eukaryota; kingdom Viridiplantae; phylum Streptophyta; class Magnoliopsida; order Asterales; family Asteraceae; genus Tanacetum; species Tanacetum coccineum. The sequence continues at coordinate 9,112 of BQNB010164765.1, forward strand.
ACCAAAAACTATAAATATAAAATCGTACAGAGAGACACTCAGGGGATCTACATTGCATAAAAACATATAACTCAAAGTAAGGCGACTCAACACGTTCATAACAATAACTTGAAGTCAGAAATTCTAACAGTAATCAAAGTAAATGTTTATTAAGAAGCGTTGTAGCGTGATAATCATTTGATAGAAGCAAAAGACCTAATTGTAAAAAGGTAGTACGTTGGGTTGTTCGCAATGGACTTGTTCTGAAGATCCCTAAAGAGAGAAATGGTTCATGAGTAAGCCAATGATAGTCAGGATGGCATGGTTGCAACATAAGAGCAAACAAGAGCACCTAGAGTTAATTTTCTATGTATTGACTACTCGTAATGAAAACATTGTTCTTTATTTTGATTCTATTGTTTTTGTTCGATAATTGTTGTGTTCTTGTTAGTTTAATTTGAGATTTGCTTATTGTAATATTTTATGACTTTATGTTCTTTAATTATTAATATTTTTATAAATTGATTATATAATATGTATGATTTGATTTTTTATTTCTGTGAATTGTACATGATTTACCATGATATTAAAAAAGATAGAAGCTTTAAAAACTACACTTTATAGATATTTTACTGGATATGATTAACGACACTGATATAGTTACTGAGTACTACTAACATATGTAAAGGAACCCATGAATGACATCCCAACAAAAAGGAGAGGATTGGATGAAAGATGTTTTAAATGGTAATTCTATTCATTGTGTAAATGCATTTAGAATGCATCCACACATTTTCAAGAAATTATGTAGGGAACTACAAGCAAATTACGAATTAAAGTCAAGTGATAAAATGTCCGCTCTTGAAAAGTTAGGGATATTTGTCTACACACTTGCATTGGGAGTGTCTAATAGGGATGTTGGGGAGCGTTTTCAACGTTCTGGAGAGACTATTAGTAGAGCATTTCATGATGTTTTAGATGCAATAACTGCTAAAGGTAATGGTTTTGATGGTCTAGCAAGTGATATTATTAGGCCAAAGATCCAAGTTTTCCTATACCACCTCAAATCATGAATGATAAAAGATACATGCGTATTTTAAGGTAGTAATTTAATTATGTTAAGTTTACTTATTAAAATGTCAAACATCATATTGTTATCGTTTATATTCTATTAATTAGGTTTTTAGGACTGGCATTGTATCATTTGATGGCACACACATAAGAGCATGTACTACCCAGAGGCACAACAAGATCGTTAATAACGTAGAAAATGATACTACTTTTTAATGTAATGGCAACCATGGGGGGGGTTTGGGGAAATTTTAAAAAGTGATTTTACATTCATATCGGTTGGTTAGGAAGGATCAACACATGACACATGTGTCTTTGTTCATGCAATTAACACGCAAGCAATGAACTTCCCAAAACCACCTGAAGGTGACTATACATATGTTTTATATTATTATGTGTTAAATATACAAGCTATAATATACTAATCATCTTTTTAACCATTTTGACATGGGGGGGGTATTTAAAATATTATCACGTTGATAAAGGATATCCAGAAAGAAATGGATATCTTGTTCCGTATTCCAAGACAAATATTCACCAGTCTCATTTCCAAAAGACACCTACTCACATGAAAAAAGCTTTAATCGTTCCTCTTACAAGCTCTTGCTAACCTGATAGTGAGAGGTCGTTTGGAATTTTAAAGAAACGGTGGAAAATACTTGGTGGGATGCCCCAGTTTAGTGTGAAAACTCAAATTGCTGTCATTATGGCCGCATTTGCTTTGCATAACTATATTCGTAATAGTGATGAAGAAGATATGATGTTTACTACGATCGAGCAACATCTAAATTACATACCACCTGATGAACTTCACGATGTTCGTGGCCATGAAACAAACACTGAAAACGTCTCTCAAGGAACATCTAATGAGATGAAACGAATTCGGGATGATATTGTTGCATCAATATGGAATGCACGTCGTCAGTGACTATTACAATCATACGTGTTTCAAAGCACCTACGATATTTATTAATATAACTAGTTTATTATTTGTATGTTTTATATTTGTTTACAATATGTCATTTTATGTCATTTTACATCATATAATTACAGTTAACAGCTAGTTTACCAAACACTTTTATTGACAAAAAATACAGCTTGTAGCTCATGTTAACAGCTTTGCAGTTTACAGCTTACATCATACAGCTTACAGCATACAACTTACAGCTAGTTTTGCCAAACATACAATTAGTACACATATCACCTATCAAACACACAGCCTACAAGAACATAGGACATATAAAAAATGTCAATAACTCTAACCTTTAATGACTCATTGAGCCCCACATCTTATTGTGTTTCATGAAATTAAGATGTGGCGTATATAATCAATTGTTATAGTGAAAGAGGGAGGAAAGATCTGAGTCCAATGAGTATAGGTGAGAAAATTGTATAAGCATTTTTATATGAGTGCACAATTATGTAAAATAGCGAATCAATTGTACTATGTCGCACCAACTAAGACAATTTGGTAAACATGACTAATTTTGAATATGAAAATGGTTAAACACCATTATATATTGGGAATGTATTGGTAAATAATTTCTTTTTTAAGGTGTCACAACAATATTTTGCAGTACCATTATCATATTGCCAACTAAAATTTTTTTTCACTGGTTAAAACACGCTGTTGACCCTTATTTTAATGAGGTATCTACATCCCACATAGTTCATACAAAAGGATTTGCATGCATTGGTAGAATGTGGAAAAATTAAAAGAAAAAGAGAGAACTTAATAAGATTGATTTAATTGGTGACAAGTCATTTTTGTAAAGTTTGTTTGTAAAAATTTGTGGAACGGTAATTAACCCTATTTAATACATTACAAAATAGTAATGTATACACTCTTTATACGAGGGAGAGTATTAATTATTAATTAAAAATATAGAAAATAAATACGACGATTCATTCTTGATGTGTCTACGTATCATTTTGTAGCTCTTATCAAATCTAAGTTCTCATTGTATTTACTTTTGTTTAGTTCCAGATTAAATTTGGTTCGTTTGATTTGAATTATCTCCTGTGAAAAAAGATCCTCTCAATTTGTGGTCAAACATGATACATCATGTTAAGTTTGTTGTGAGCTTAAAATTAATTAGTGGTCCCGTGATTTTTATTAAAAAGAGAATGTTGTATATATTTAAATTATTTGTGATTGTGAACATAAGTTATCATGTTTGACTCAACTTTAGAGATTCTAAATCCTATCTCTCTTATGAAATTTAAATTTGTTTTTAAATTATCTCATTACGACTATTATATGTTGCCTTAATTAAACTTCAATTTGGAGCATAAATATTTAACCTTGCTCCAAAAAAACAGGTTTAATGTAATTCATAGTGGTAAGGTACGATACAGCATTAGATAACCATCTCTAAATTTTTATGACACCTAGAATGAATTTTTCAAAGATTACATTTAAGGCAATTTCATTATTATTTAAAATGATTTTTATACTTAAAGTGACTTTCTTAATTTAAATTGATTTTTATAAAAACAATATTTAATTTGGTCTTTCGAGTAAAGTCAATAATTGGTATAAGAATTTCCGTCTTTCGTATTGATATATTCTTTTATGTGTTCATTTGTCGTGGTATACCTATTGATTTTCTTTCGTTTACGCTTTCACTCGGTGCATATACGTATCCTTTCTTTCAAAGGATTCTTATGTCATTTGATCCATGTCGGTAACCAATAAATCACTTCACTTCATATTAAGAACAAGAAATTAAGATTAGGAGATGAGAAGAATTTTAGAGAGAGAGAATGAGAGAAAACTAGAGAGAGAAACTAGAAATGGGAGGATTACTTGCAAAATGAAAATGTTACAAAGTGAACCAACCACCTCACCTTCCTTGGTGAGGTGTATATGTATCCAACTAAAAGGCTTTCATGCCTTTAGTTATTCTACGGGCCGGGCTCGGGTTTACTTGGGCTTTCGCCCGATACACGTGACCGGTTAGATTACATTAAATGAGCCCGTTTACCCGTTCTAGCCTATTACAACGTTACATATTAAAATGACCGAGACTTAATATTCTAAATGAACGAACTTCCGTGTTCGACTCATTATTTGAGGCTAACAATCTCCCCCGAAGTGAGTTCATTGTGACACTCCTTCGTGAGATCAATGAGATTGCTTTTGTCGATAAGCTCTTGTGATCTTTGTCTCTGTCTACGTTGTAGGCTTGTTCCTTCATGCTTTGTGATCTTTGATCTTTAGCCTTTGTCATTGTCTTTTGACTTTGTCTTTTTCGTCCGAGATCTTTAAATCTTTATCCTTCCGTCTTGATCGTCTTTGCCACCTTGCGATCTTGTGTCTTGACCAACATGCTCATACTTTGCATCATCTTGAAAGCTTGCTAACAATCTCCCTTGATAGACTTGATATCTTTGAAGGAAGATCTTGTATATCAGAGTTTGTGCGGAAGTCTTTGTCTTTAATTCTTGAGCTTTCATGATTCTTGAATCTTGATGCTTATAGTATGTCTTTGTAGTTTGAGCATGAGCATGTGGTAATGAATCCGACTCCAGCTGGAATGAGGCATCACCATCTCCATCTTTATGTATCCTGAAATAAAACAGTTAGCAATAAAGCGTGTGGACGAATATGGCTTTGTCATTCGTCCGGATTTGGTTAGATTAACCTCCGGTTCCGTAGGACCATTTTACAGTATAAATATTATACCTGTGATCAGGTAGATTCAAAGAATCTCCTTGACAGGGTTTCCAGCTCAAAGCGTAGGGTCTTCTAACACAGATGTATTAGATTTACCATGCTTGCTAGTTCTCATTACCGGAACGTCTCAAAGCAGACAACACGATAAGAGTGAATCAGATAGTTACTATCTTTCTGATTAAGCCATCAATTCATTTCCTGGAACAAGTTTGATTCACATTGAATCGCACCATCATTTCTTTCCAGTTGACACAAGTTTGATTCATATAGAATCTCGCAAGTCACCTACCGCAGTGCTGTTTGATGATGACACTGGAAGGATTTCCATTCGTCATTGTGAATACTAAAGAGTATCACTCTGAATGTTCTGGCAAAATCACAAGGATAATGCGTAGGACTCTTGTTAACAGCTTGTGAACTTAATGATGTTCAACAAGTGTTTGTTATGTAATGTGTCCT
>BQNB010164766.1:0-11582 GCA_026074375.1 Tanacetum coccineum
AGAGTATACCATATCGTCAATTTTTTTACAGCAAGGTCCTGCATAAAAGTTCGAAGACAAAACATGCAATTCCTATCTCGGTTTTATAATGGTTACAATGCAAAAAAATAAACTCATATAATGTACAGGGAGTCAATACGTCGTATCCCAAACCAAGGATACGCCGTATTGCATCCTGTAAAAACAAATGTTTTAAAGTTTTCAGGAATTTAAATGCTGAATTTAAAGGACTGATAACATCCAGACAGATCGATACGGTGTATCCACAGAGGTTCAATACGTTGTATTAAATGTCTGGGAAGACAGACTCAACAAACAATTAAAATTTTACAAACATCAAACAATTAAAAATAGCCTGGTTGCCTCCCGATAAGCACTTTACTTTCAGCCAGTCTTTAAGTTAGACTTTTTCTTCTTTTATTCCTCCTCTGCCTTTGTTACAAGCCATCCTTCATCCATAATGCAAAAAAGTTCCCGATCAGCTTGACATGCATCAATGTTGGTTCTTGAATAGTCGAAGTGCTCGTGTTCTTTTATGGAAACATACTCATCATCAGCGTCGAATGAGTATTCTATCATCTCGAATCTTCTAACATGGCAGATTGATGGATCATGATGTTCCTTCTTATGTTTCTGATTGTCTTGAGTATTACCGACGTTGTTTACTCCATAATTCCCACCAAAGATACGGTTAATATCAAGATAAGGGTCATAAGCCTTTTTAGTTTTGATGCTCCTAACGAGTGAATGGTGCGTATTCATGAGTATTTACTTTCCACCAATATTCCTCCAGTTTTACTAATACATCATGATCTAGTTCATGGAAGTTCTCAAAACAACTTTTCAACCATGCGCAGAATTTCATCACACCGGGAGTTGCATCCCCTCATGATTCTTCAAATATGGCCTTATGCATTAAGACTTCTTCTTTTAGCTTTTCGTCAGTCAATTCATCATACCACTTGTGATCCTGGAAATAAGTCATGCATCCGACTCGAACCATTCCCGGCAGTTCTCCACCGTTATAGAACCCATCAACATCTGAACTACACGTGGGCCATTTAGTCTTTCCATTCTTAAAACGATATGGTTCGCATATATGATCACACGGTTGATATGGTACCCCGTTATCCGATCATGGTTCCTCAAGATCCCCTGACATATTATTATCCAACTCATACTCCTCGTAAGTCTTGATTTTGAGGATATCAAAAATAAATAGATCCGTGTCGATTTTAAGGAGATAGTTGAATTCATTGAATGCTTTACACAAGGGTGTCTCGAAGTCAAATAAGTTGCCTTCGATCTTAAAGATTTCAGCAATATCATCGGGGTCATCATCTTCATCAACCACTATCTCTTCATTGTTATCAGAAAGTTGGTAGAACTTTTGTACGAACTTTTCTACCAAATCTTCCCAAGTAGTAACTGAGCGAATACAATCCTTTTTAAACCATTCACTTGCGGCCCCTACGAGTGAGATAGGGAAGACGCTAAGCCTAAATCGATCCTGAATTACGCCTCTTACTTTGAGTGGCCCAACTACTTCGAGAAAATTATCAATGTGTTCAAACGCGCTTTCTCTAATTATCCCATTTAAAGCATTAGCACTTATTTTCACCAAAAATGTTCCTTGTATTTCAAGAAAACTCTTATCGATTATTCTTCCCTCTTTATCGTCCGAGAGGTAGTTTTTTCAGGTAACGGAAATATATTCATTTAGATTTGGTTCCGCCATCGTGATTCCTTTCTTCGTCAAACGGTTTCCTAAGAATAAGCACAAACGATCAGTAGGATGTGCCCTCAGGGGAGATAACACAAAAAATAGGAAATCGAATACGAAAAATAGGTTGCTACTGTATCAGGTGATTGATACACTGTATTCAATTATTTTGAATACGTCGTATTGATCTGTTGAATGTCAGTACGTCGTGTTGAGTTTGTAGAATACGTCGTATTGTTTGAAAGAACAAGATATGTTGTTTAGACTGCAGAAATCAATACGATGTATCTGGGTAGAAAGTTTGATACGACGTATCCAGCTGGTGGATACGCCGTATCAGGTGTCCTACCAGAACATAGTACTTTGAAAACAATTAAATAATACAGGAATTTAAACACACAATTAAACACTCAATTAATTAAATATAAACCAAATTTAAACAATTAGATTATTCTAAGCTAAGCTAATTAAAGGTTAAAAATACTAATAAAATAAAGATTAAAATTTTTTCACTCCCCGGCAGCGGCACCAAAAACTTGATGTGCTGTCGTCTATGTTGTATTTATTGATTACCAAATTTTAAATTTATATTTAGCCGACTATACCTAAAACAACAGATTAACGGGCAGTGTACCCGGTCAAGATGGAGTTTCGTGGTAAGTAGGGTGTCGAACACTAAGAGCGAGGTCATTAACCTTATATTCTATCTGTATTTTAGTTAATTTGATTAATTCTGTTTACTTGTTAAACCTATGCTAAACCTAGTTCTATGGTGACAATAATTAATTCAATACAAAATAAGCATGCAAGAAGACAATCAGAAGATAAAAGAGTGGTACAAGCCAAATGATAGAATATTGTATTAGCCAAATTAAATCCAATTAAGTGTTGGTTTGTTTGTTTAGTGCAATGAATGCATATCTCGAGGCGCCATATCATTCTTAAGACGTAGGCAAGACATCATCCTAAGCCCTAGACACGTTGAATCCTGTCACAATTAACGTATCAGCATAAAGCATCTTTTTAGTTTAATTATAATCTATCTAGGGATTTAAAGCAATGGTGATCTTGTTAAGCCCTAGCCCATCGGGACTTTACCCACTTACTGTTTGACGGTATTTTATATAGTGGTAGTTCACTGTTCAAGTCTTTACAAATTAATTAAGAACATACTTGTTGAAGCATACGGGTCACCTGCCGGTCCAACTAAGCTCATAATTTAAAGGCAAAGATAGAACATTATTTGTGATCCTATTGGTCCAGTAATATAAAAAACGATATGGAGAGCTATCCCAGTATCAAGATTAATTTTTAGGTATAACTAGACCCAGTTGAATGATATGTCGCGTATTCAAACACGTAGACAAGTATTAGGTGATAAACATAATTAAATATCAATGATTAATTAAGCAGTTCGGATTAAAACAAACCAAACATTAAATCTTCATTAAGATGGCTAATACCTAAGGGTATTAGCCCATAACCATTTCTTTGGTTATACATGAAAAAAGTACAAAATTTTTGGTGTTAAAATCCATAAAGTTTGTGTATTTATGTTAAGAGTATCTTAGTTATACTTAGTTTTGCAAAAGAAATCATCCAAAACGTGAAAAAAATGTGTTTTTTAGTGATTTGAAAAGTTGGTTTTCTGGATTTTATGAAGGCACCAAAATTGACAAATTTGTGTTAGCCGCAATTGACACATTTGTGTTAGCCAAAATTGACATATTTGGGTTAGCCGAAATTGACACATTTATGTTAGCAGAAATTTACATATTTGTGTTACACGAAATTGACACATTTCTGTTAGCCGAAATTGACACATTTCTGTTAGCCGAAATTGACTTATTTGTGTTAGCCGAAATTGACACATTTGTGTTAGCCGAAATTTCCATTTTCAGTTGAACCGAAATTTCCATTTTTAGTTGAACCAAAATTGACATTCAACCAAAATTTATAGCCGATTTTGACACTTAATGGCAGCCAATTTTGCCATTTTTTATGAGCCGAATTTGTCAACCGATTTAGACACAACTCATAATTAACCGAATTATCCAATAATCTAATCAAGAATTCTTATTACACTGTTTCTTCTCTGATTTGTAAAATCCCACAAAATATACAATTATTTTCTTGGTTTAATCAAGTTTTGTAAAATCCCGTGCAATACTCATTCTCAATTACTTTCAACAAACAACACTTTAACTCATACTTATTTTTCAATAAAACAATCCTAGTATATCATTTCACATCAATTTTGCAATGTCGACTCAACAAGACATTTATGCTGCTGGTTCTGAAAACCATCCACCTATGCTCAACAAACAAAACTATGTTCCATGGTCTTCTTGTCTTCTTCGTTATGCAAAGAGTAAACCAAATTGAAAGCTAATCTATAACTCCATTATGCAGGGTCCATATGTTAGATGCACGATTCCATCGTTTTTAGTAAAGTAATGGTCATTATATATTTCTGAGCCTTGTATAGGAAAATTGTAGTTTACGGGAATTAATCTAAGCTAATTGGGCCTAAGTTGCGGGCTAAAGCCCATTAGTGAACATAGGTTCGGCCCATTAAGGCCCAACGACCCAACAAGGGTCCGACTCACTTTGTAGTATAAATACAACCCTCCTAGCATGTTATGAAGGTGTTGGTTACTCATTCTTCTTTATAATAATCTTCTATTTTCTTTCTTTTACTTTCGGCTCTCTAAAAACCATCTTTCTTCTCTCTAGAATTTCTCTTATTTCTCGTGTGTAATGATGTGAACGATACAGTTCTTAACACTTTTATATACACACTTCCAATAGCCGTTAATAGAGTAAAAAAAGAAATTACTATAAACATCCTAAAAATCTTGATTAAAGTCAAATAATGATGAAATGATTTTTTTAGGTGTAAACGGCCAAACCCGAAATAACCAAATGTTCGTCTATTCCATGTTTGATTTATAAGATCTGTTTATAACAATTAAGGAATAAGAATGGGGAACAAATGCAGGGGGCGTCCAAATAATAGGAGTAGAAGTGAATGAAAACATGGCGGCAAAGGAAAGGCGTATTGGGATGAGCATTTTCTTCAACCCTAAGGACCATCCTAATCAATCGGTTCTCGGATCTGGTGGAGAATATCACTGATGTTTAGGCCTTGATGTTGAGTGCTAAAACACTCATCTTTTGTAAACACCGGGAAAGCACTATTTTTTGGACTGAAAATTACTAAAATCTGCTTAATTATATTACCAAATATGTTTGTTTTGTATTTTTATGTCTTTCAGGTAAAATGATTGAAAACGGTGCAAAAACAGGAATTATCGGGCTCAATTTGGTCAAGTTTAATCTTACTCAAAGCTAAGATGAAGTCGTGAAAAGTCCCTGAGCATGCCATTAGAGAGAGGGCGAGAAAACGAGTCCATCGGTGCCCTCGGATCTTATTGGGCTAGCTCATAACCCATTTAATGGGCCGGGCGCCCATATAATTTTACATAGCTCAATACATCGGGCCCATCATAATTATTAAACCCAAATCATTTTTAATGTTTGCAAATTAATGAGTTGAGGATATGTGGATGACGTCAACTCTCATGCTTTTAAATAATTCAAAAATGGTCACGTGACTTTCCATTATAAAAGGGATGGGCGAGTAGTATAAGGACACGTGGAAAGGCAATGTTTACTCTTTAAATTGCAATTGAGTTTACTACAAAAAAATGATCCAATGGATGATAGTTAATGCGTACAACTTAGGCAGTCAAGAATTACACGTGTCGCATACTCAATGGTTGATCCTCATTTCTGCATATTGGCGATCCGATGGAGCATGCATACAAGCTAATCAATTGGCTCGTCAACTTGACAATCATTTGGGGGAATTGGTACAAAAGTTGACCTTTGAAATATTTATTTATTTACAACACGCTTCCCCCCACTTTAGAGGGGAGTGTTTTTCACATTTTTTCATTTTTTACTAATTTTAGTCTTAGTAGTTTAGATTAAGCTTATTGTTTTAAAAAGTTCATTTCTGCTTATTTTGTGTTTATGTAACAGATATTGTAGTTTGTTTTGAGCCTATTAGTAAGGAATGAAGTTTGCTGGTGTTTAGCGATTCTATTTACTCGTGATTATTTTTCTTTCTTTTCTTCTAATTCGAGCTTATCGACAATAAGTTTTTCATAAGCTTATTTTTGGTTTATTATCTGAGCTTATTAAGGAAATAATAACGAAAGTAATAAGCTATTTTTTTTAGCTTATCATTCTCATCTAATCTTTCACTATAATATGTTTGATCAAATAAGACCTTTAATAAGTTTAGATTGAGCTTGTTTCGTTTGCTTTTCAGCGTTCCATTAAGGCTATTAGTTTATTTAAAGTCTCATTTTTATGTATTGAATAAGCTGTTAAAAAGCTTATTTAGTTAGGTGAGATAATATTGTGTGAAAAAAACTTTCGCATATCTTATGTTGGATTATGGTTGCGAGCAAATGTTTTTTTAGTGCTTATTCATTTTCGCTAGCTTACTCGAAATTGGTATAGTTTATTTGATGGTATTTAGCTTATAAGTCCTTTGTAGCTTATTGAAATATCGGCTTATAAGGTTAGTGTTATCAGATTAGTTCATTAGAATATCGTGTGTGAAGCTGGTTCTATGGTACTCGAAATTTGGGCATCGGATTGTTTGGCTTAAAATCACAACTGGATGTGTTTTCGTTAATTTTAGGGCCACATTTGTTAATATAATCATGTAGGCTACGTTGGTTGCTAGAGAATTGATCATGTTATGATTTGATTGTGCTTAGTTAAATAATTTAAAATACTGTGTGGTTTTATGTAGTTAATGTTGGGTTGTATTATTAATTGGACTCATGTTGGATTAGATTCGGTTGACAGGAACATTTACTTCAAAACGAAAGAGTCAGATTTGCAATTGTTTCTATAAACTGTTACTGTTTGTTTTTGTTTGTTATTAAGGGTACCCGGTCTACTCATGAGGCGTGGAGCTTACGAGTTTATTTAGCTAGACCGAATTTGATTATTTGTTTTAGCTAAATAAACCGGGTGGTATTCGTTTAATTGCGGGTCTCCAAATCGGTTCCATTTTCTATCCTATTTCAATTTATTAGTGTAACTTAGAATAAAAATGTTTTGCTTTGCTTAGTTTATTGTTATGCATAGTGAGTAGTTTAAATAGTTCTTGTTAAGTGATATTGTGAATTATGAATTAAGTGTGGATTTGAAAAAGGGTTTAATTAATTAATAATCTTCGATTATTTAGATTTATAGTTTGAATGTTTTGAAGGGCAAAAGCCGGGGAAATAGTCAAACTACACATATAGTAATTTATATCTTTTTGAGAGATTTTTGTCAAAATAAACCAACGTTGTGAGATAATTATCTTTTCTAAGGAAATTAATTCGTTAATAAACCTAAAATCACACTTGATGAATATTTCACGTCACTTAGCAAGCATATTAGTCATTTTTATCTTTTAGATCAATTTTAGTATAATTTTGTAGTTTTAAATCTTAGAATTAAAATTAGTTTAATTTTTAGTATAAAAATAGTTTAAAACCAAAACCAAAAACTTGAATGACAATCAAGCTCGATTTGCAACTTGAACGTAGATTTCCATTCACCTCTCACCGAGAAGAACGATACCCGAGTTGATTACTTTTTATTCTTTCCTAAGAATAATTTGTATGATACTTTGCTTACGTATACGTATATGTATTCTTATTAAATATATATATTATACATTTGAGGGTTTATTTGATAAACGCGTTTGAAAAATGACAATATCAGTTGACTACTGCTTTGAGTGCACTAGAATCGCCTCATTGTTGAAAGAAATCATTGAAGCCTCCAAAATTGTACACAACAACAATCAGTTTATGGATATAACTCCATTAATTATTCTTATGGATTTTTATTGCTTCTTTAGCAATTGGATAAAAATTGATGATTACTATTAATGTTGATGATTTTATTTACAGGGTTTAGGTAGCATAGTATTAATAAGAGCTGCTACAGATAACATACCAATTAGAAGCCTATAGCTAATTAATGGTCGAACTTTAAAGGGTACAACTTTTAGTGGTGTAAGAACCCGGTCTGATCTGCCTTTCATTCTCTGAAAATGCATGAATGAGGTAATTAATAATAAACTACTTTGTTTCTCTTATATGAGAGGTTTAATAATTTTTGTACCCAAAATGTCTTATTATACTTTACAAATATATATATTTTTTGGAACGGCGATTATATTAAAACAACTAGCAAAACGTTACACAAAACCACTGCAAGATAAAAGAGAGGATACTACATGGATCACTAAACCAATCTATCCAACTAAAAGAAACCTTTTTACATGTACTAGATATCCAATTGAACGACATTGTCATAATTAGGTTGAAAAGCATACAGATATATCTTAATGTTCTTGGATTAAGGATATTGATAATTATAATCTATGACAAATTCAGGAGATAGAACTAGATAAACTTCTAACACATAAAATACGGTTAGAGAATATACATAAATTATTTGAGATATTGAAGAAACCCTACTGCGTCAAGATTCTTATCAACTTTGATTGAAATGCGTTGTCCATGTAAAACACCATACGTAATATGTATACTAGTAAAGTTTACAACAAGATAATAAAGCGATTGTGATGGTGTGACAAGTTTAATAGACATAACGCGAGTTAAAACCAAGTTCTGAAGTTCACATAATCACATCTTTAAATTTAGCAAAAGTTTTAAATCCTTTTCCTATTGAGCTTTTCTTAATTCTATTTAAGCGCACTTATAATAAGTGGCCTAAACTTGGACGGGCTATATTATAGAATGCTAAATGAATTAATGAAGCTATAATGGGACCAAATTGATACAGGGTCGTTGATGTTCTGTCGTGTAGGGGAAATTTATTGGTTACCAAGTTTTAAATTTATATTTAGCTGACTTATCCTAAAACAACATGTTAACGAGCAGTCTACCCGATCGGGTGAAATTTCGTGGTAAGTAGGGTGTTGAACACTAAGAGCGAGGTCGTTAACCTTACATTCTATCAGTATTTTAGTTAATCTGATTAATTCTATTTACTTGCTAAACCTATGCTAAACCTAGTTCTAATGATAAATGGGGGTTTTCAGCCTGAGAGACTGGTAAAGGTTTTATGGTGACAATAATCAATTCAATACAAAATAAACATACAAGAAGACAATCAAAAGATAAAAGAGCGGTACAAGCTAAATGATACAATACTATATTATCCATATTAAATCCAATTAAGTGTTGGTTAGTTTGTTTAGTGCAATGAATGCATATCTCAAGGCGGCATATCATTCTTAAGACGTAGGCGGGATATCATCCTAAGCCCTAGACATGTTGAATCCTGTCACAATTAATGTATCCGCATAAAACATCCTTTTAGTTTAATTATAATCTATCTAGGGATTTAAAGCAATGGTGATCTTGTTAAACCCTAGCCCATCGGGACTTTACCCACTTACTGTTTGATGGTATTTTATATAGTGGTAGTTCACTGTATAAGTCTTTACCAATTTATTAAGAACATACTTTGTTGAAGCATACGGGTCACCTGCCGGTCCAACTAAGCTCATAATTTAAGGCAAAGATAGAACATTATTTGTGATCCTATTGGTCAATAATATAAAAACTAAATAGAGAGTTATCCCAGTATCAAGATTAATTGTTAGGTATAACTAGACCCAGTTGAATCATAGGTCGCATATTCAAATAGATAGACAAGTATTAGGTGATAAACATAATTAAACAATCAATGATTAATTAAGCAGTTCAGTTTAAAACAAACCAAACATTAAATCTTCATTATGATGGCTAATACCCGAGGGTATTAGCCCATAACCATTTCTTTCGTTATACACAAAAAAAGTACAAAATTTTTGGTGTTAAAATCCATAAAGTTTGTGTATTTATGTTAAGAGTATCTTAGTTATACTTACTTTTGCAAAAGAAATCATCCAAAACGCTAAAAAATGTGTTTTTTAGTGATTTGAAAAGTTGGTTTTCTGGATTTTTTGAATGCACCGAAATTGACACATTTGTGTTAGCCGAAATTGACACATTTGTGTTAGCCAAAATTGACATATTTGTGTTAGCCAAAATTGACATATTTGTGTTAGCTGAAATTGACACATTTTTGTTAGCCGAAATTGACATATTTGTGTTAGCCGAAATTGACACATTTGTGTTAGCCAAAATTGACACATTTGTGTTAGCTGAAATTGCCATTTTCAGTTGAACCGAAATTGCCATTTTCAGTTGAACCAAAATTGACATTCAACAAAAATTGCCAGCCAATTTTGACACTTAATGTCAGCCGATTTTGCCATTTTTTATGAGCTGAATTTGTCAACCGATTTAGACACAACTCATAATTAACCGATTAATCCAATAATCTAAATCAAGAATTCTTATTACATGGTTTATTCTTGGATTTGTAAAATCTCGCAAAATATACAATTATTTTCTTGATTTATCAAGTTTTGTAAAATCCCGTGCAATACTCATTCTCAATTACTTTCAACAAACAACACTTTAACTCATACTCATTTTTCACTAAAACGATCCTAGTATATCATTTCACATCAATTTTGCAATGTCGACTCAACAAGACATTTATGTTGCTGGTTCTGAAAACCATCCACCTATGCTCAACAAACACAACTATGTTCCATGGTCTTCTTGTCTTCTTCGTTATGCAAAGAGTAAACCAAATGGAAATCTAATCTACAACTCCATTATGCATGGTCCATATGTTAGATGCATGATTCCCTTGTTTTTAGTAAAGTAATGGTCATTTTATATTCCCGAGCCTTGTATAGGAAAAACATAGTTTACGGGAATTAATCTAAGCTAATTGGGCCTAAGTTATGGGCTAAAGCCCATTAGTGAACATAGGTTTGTCCATTAAGGCCTAAACAAGGGTCCAACTCACTTTGTAGTATAAATACAACCCTCCTAGCATGTTAGGAGGGTGTTGGATACTCATTCTTCTTTATAGTAATCTTCCATTTTCTTTCTTTTACTTTCGCTCTCTAAAACCTCTTTCTCTTTCTAGAATTTCTCTTATTTTCGTGTGTGATGATGTGAAAGATATAGTCTAACACTTTTATATAAATACTTAAAATAGCCATTAATAAGTAAAAAGAAATACTATCAAACATCTAAAAATGTTGTTAAAGTCAAATAATGATGAAATGATTTTTTAGGTGTAAACTGCCAAACCTAAATAACCAAATGTACGTCTATTCTAGTTTGCACTCCAATAGAGACCAAAAGTTAATAAAGTCTCATATGCAATACATGCTATAAATTGAATAACAATATAACTTAATTCCTCAAATTAACACTCATTTTTCTTAAGATGGCCTTAAACACTCCGCATGTTATCATATGTAAAGGTTCATATACTTGCATATCTTGTTATATGTAACACCCCCATTTTGATAAATATAGCAACGGAAGCTAATCTGGGGTATTACTTCATGAATCACAGACACAATCATAGAAAATGACTCAAAAGAGACGTTTTTAAAAGATACATTATCATTCATTTAAAATCAGAGTTTTACAAAGGCAGGTCCCAAAATCTAGAAACATAAAATGTTAGGATTATGAAAAAGACTCGGTCACCCCCGTGTATTGTTTAGTATAGCAAAGCTCGTAGTCAGAAAGTAAGCCTATGACTTTCGGTATTGGGCCGGGTCTTTTACCCAAGTGTTAAGCCTATACCCAAGCCCATAGAGCTCACAAACACATTTATATAAACCCCTTTCCAGCCATGGGAAGGGGTTGGTTGTTCATTTGATGATAAT
>BQNB010164767.1:0-14299 GCA_026074375.1 Tanacetum coccineum
ACGTTGTGGACGATAATTGTGGGTACTTCTTTAATTGGTTAATCCAATGCCTCAACCAAAATTTTGTTTATTTAATCTTGCCTTAAAAGTTAATAAAAAGTTTTTTTTATTAAACATATGCTATGGAGTTGTATGCATGCTTCTCCATACATAATTTTAATCCAACCTATTATTGGATTATTGTTTTTCATCACTTGTTCCTTTAGATCTTAAATGACGAAAAATTGTTTGCTTGTTTTTATTCGGTTACTTGATTGGTAAATTAGGTTCGATTTTAGTTCAGAGTATGTTTGAATTTTGATGGTTGATTGTTCGTGGTATTGGTATTGGTGTTAGTATTGGGATTGGTATCGGTATCGGTATTCGGTATTTGCATCAGTTAGTAATAAATATTGTTGGCTAGTTTGGTGTTTGTGATGGTGATGTGATAATCTTAACTAATCCGACTATGTCTTGAGTAGTTATGTGTTGCATCTCGACATCAGCAACAAGTTTTGGTTTCGTTGGGTTTGCATCTGGTTACGTCATGGTTTTGCATTCTGGTTCTAGTTCTGCTCTGGTTTGTCGGCAGTGCCTCTGATGTCTGATCTGCTGCTATGTCTGAATCTGTTGTCTGAATATTCTGTCTGATGTCTGTCTAAATCTGCTGTTGTCTGTCTGAATCTTCTGTTGTCTGATGTCTGTTGCTGTTTGTCTGTTCTGCTCTAGTTCATCTCCGTATATATGTGATTCTATGCTATGCACCTGTCTGATTTGCTCCCGTTCATCTCCGTATTTATGTGATTCTGTGCTATGCACGTGCCTGACTGCTCTTCGTCTACCTCTGTTCGGACCTCTCTGCTGCTGAATCTGTATTTGTCTGCTGCTATTCGTCTACCTTTGTTCGGACCTCTCTGCTGCTGAATCTGTATTTGTCCTCTATGTTGAATCTGTATCTGTCTGTGCTGTTGTTCGTCTACCTCTGTTCGGATCTCTCTGCTGCTGTCTGTATGCATTTGTTTGTCTGATTTCAGAGTTTTCTTGTCAAACTCTCAATGTCGCATTGTGAGTTTGAGAAGAGATGTTAGTTAATAAAGGCCTATTGGTCAGACCCACTTGTTTAGGCCCGTTTAGCTTTAGGGTTAGTTTTAGGGTTATGTTTATTTGTTTTTTATATATTGTCTCTGTATTGTAAATGGTTCAGTTGAATCTGATAATACAATTTTCAGTTTTCCCTCTTTGATTTCTACATTATAATTGCAGGTTTTTTTTAGTGTTAAGGTTATTAAGTTAAAACTAATCTAACGGTGTTATTGAATTATGACACCTTACCCATCAACTTCAATCACCATATGCTATATAACTCACGGGTCTTTGATATAATTCGTTTACCAATATTTTTATCATAAAAGAAGATTGAGTTATCATATATTTATTTCAAACAGTTATATAGATAAGAAAGAAAGACAACTTGATCATTACCACCCACCAACCAATTAATTCCTCATCTTCTTGTGAATGATACCATGCTATAAATACTCATCTAAAATTTTAAATACAATTTGTAGTACTTCATTATATAGATAGTGACCACAACCAGTGACCTACCCGTGAATATATCACATGTAACACCAACCAAAGGTACACGATCATAATATATACACATTATACCCCTTTAAAATAGAGGATTTGAAGTTATTGTATTGTACTTGGGGACAAAGAATCGTTTAGGTGAATAGCGTCTAAAAAGCCCGTAAGCCGAAAGGAATGAGACCATAGCCATCAAGATGAATGCGGTGTAGCCACAGAGGGTCGCACCAACAATTTGGGCACAAAATCGGCTGTACTTGTCACATAGTTTCATCCAAAACAAGTGATGTTCACCGGTGACTGCAAATAACGACGCTGTGAGAGAAGCTGTGTTTATTGCGAATACCATATAGACAACTCCCTGTATTTTAAACCACGTAAATTTTCAGTATTTAACCTCCAATTAAAGACTCTCGGATCAGCATGTGAATAAGTTGATGCATTTTTGGAAGATGACCTAGCATGGGGAGATTCATGAATTCCTCCATGGTAAAGAAAAAAATCGTTATCTCATAATGAATGTGCATTAACAACTTAAGCTAACAAGTAACAACTAGGTGAAACCTCACACATTTTAGTGATATTAGTCACAAGTCATTTACCACTCGGCCAACTCTTAGTAGTTTAGTTTTTTTTTCTTTTCATTTTGTGCATTGATACGTATGTATTTCATTCGCTTAAACTTCATAGATATAAGTCCATTGCACTAGACTGAAATTTTACTTATGAAAAGAAAAAAACTTATATTTTTATATTTAATTAAAAGATTTATCGGGGATTAATCAGTCAATTCAAATAGCTTAGTATATAAAACATTTATATATGAATCTTCAATACATATTAAAAAAAACGTTCAGAATTTATAAGCAAGGCGTTCCAAAAGTGTTGAAAAGTTAAAATTAGAGTAAACTACATTTTTGTTGTTTTTGTTTGGTGCGTTTTTCACTTTTGATCCAAAACTAAAAAACGTTTTGGTTTTAGTCTAAAAGTGATACATTGGTTTCATTTTCAGTCCAAAAGCATGTTTTTTTGGTCCTTGTGGTTTGGTGGGTATTTCACTTTTGATCCAAATTTTCAACATGTTTAGACTGAAAGTAAAACAAAAGTATCACTTTTAGATTAAAATCAAAACGTTTTTGAATTTTGAACCAAAATTGAAAAATGCACCAAACCAAAAGGACCAAAAATGTACTTTACTCTTAAAACTATAGAATTACTGGGTCTGTTTGGTTTATAAGTGGGGTTGGATTCGGAATCGGATTTGGTATAGGATTTGAATTTGAAGTAGGAATAGAAAAAAGAATTTATATTTTTTTATTATATATTTTTATTAATAAAATAAAAATAAAAAGTTTAATTTATAATTTGTTATTAAAATTGATGGTTCAACTAATAGAAAAATGATAGAAAAGACAAATAGCATTTAATGAAATGCACAAAATTTGTGGCTTAAAATCGTGGACTACCAAAGAATTTCTCAATCCCACCATATCCATAGGGAATCACATTTTATTATTTATTCTATTACTTGACACCCTAGATATGTATCAAACAATAGATTACATATATGATTGCATTCCTTGATACCAAAACCCACATACCAAACGCATCCTAATATATTATTTTTATGTATTGATGCATGGATAAATTACAGCTTTGTCACTTTGGTCAACTTCATTAATACAGTATGATTTTAAAATCTTGTAATTTTTCCGTACATTTGATCTATTTGTGGTCTCGCAAAGCAATTGTAAAGACGTTAAAAGAATTATTACATGTTACCACACCCAAGGATCATATTGATCTCTTGAACCAAGAGACGGAGCTAGAAAGTTATGATCGATGAAGCAAACTTTGAAAATCTTTAAAAACTACACTGCAAATTGGTCCGTTAGAGAGCAAATTACAAAGTAATCAGATCTTTTAGAAAATTTACGCTATAACTTTTCCGTTAGAGAGCAAATTACAAAGTAATCAGATCTTTTAGAAAAATTAACGCTATAATTTTTCCGTACATTTGATCTATTTGTGGTCTCGCAAAGCAAAATGGTAAAGACGTTAAAAAGAATTTATTTACATGTTTACCAAACCGCAAGCAAGGAATCATATTGATCTCTTAGAACCAAGAGACGTAGGACAAGAAAGTTATGATCGAGAAGAAAAGGGGGGGGAAAAAAAAAAAAATTTAAAAAAAAACAAAACTTTGAAAATCTTTAAAAACAACACTGCAAATTGGTCCGTTAAAGAGCAAATTACAAAGTAATCAGATCTTTTAGAAAATTTACACGCTATATATAAACTTTTTCGTTAGAGGGTAAACCGTGCCCCCCCCCCCCCCCCCCCCCTGCTTGAACCTAGAGACACCATCCCTAATGTTTATTATCAACCTATCGACGATTGTCACCAATTTAGAAACAAAAACAAAATGAACTCAGAAACAATGAAACTAACAAGAAAATTATACCTGGTCGAATAATAAAGTGAGCCAAGCAAGATGCTTGTATGAACCCTCAATATCTGGTTTTAGATTTGAAGAGAGTACACCTCTTATAATTAATTGAATCATATTATATCCTGCAGCTGCTATGTCCATGTACACCAACACCCTGACGTATACAAAAACATTGCATAACTTTATATATCACGCATAATTACCAACACCCTAGTAAAAAACATTGCAGAAGTTTATCACCCATAATTATATATACATATACATGACTTCAAACTTTCGGCTTGTCTCGCATACCATCAAGTATGAAATGATTTGGAAAGACGTATCAAGCATAAAACCATACCAGAGTTGACACAAGCTAAATTTCAAGCGTTGCCAACAGTGGTCTAGTTTACTTGATCATGAAACTCAAGTATGACATTTAACTTCAGAATTATAGGTTACATATCAAACTAAGTCTAACCAACTTAAATTACAACAAATTTTGCTCGCTTCTTTTCTCTTTGGAGAGTATAGTTTGTCTAATAAATTTTGACCAGAAAAGTAGATGATTTCTAAGAGAGAGGGAGAAAGATTGTGCTTACACAAGAGCATTCAAGTCTTTGAAAGAAGCAGTTCTTGAGAAAGAGGGGAAAATAAGGCTTGTTTGAGTATCAAATCTGACCAAGCAAGCAGTAGTGAGTAGGAGTAAGGTTGCACAAACCCTTAGAAATGCTTCTAGTTTCATAATATCCATTTTTCTTATAAGGGTTTTTATGTTACTTCGAGTATGAAAAAACTGAGGGACCTTTGGAACAAGCTGCCAATTTATATACTCATATAATTTCATAAATTATTTTTCTTTATGATTTGTAATATAAATTTCATAGTCAGACTCATATAGTTCTTACTTTATTTTTATTTTTTTAACGGCGGCAATGTTATTAAAAAAACTAGCAATGTGCTAGAAATTACATATGAGATTTAAGCTAATCATTCCAACTACTAGACAAACAACCTCTATGCTTAGGCCAAGAAAAAAAATACAAACGAATATAATCGAAAATGTCACTTTTCCTCAAGGAATGAGAGTTAAAAGTGACACTATTACGATACCGCCAAATGAACCATAAAGTTACCGCGATAATCACGAATAAGCGGTGCTTTTTTTCTCTAGAAACAGGCCACGAATTCCACCAATCAATCCAATGAACGTTGAAATCGAAAAGAGGAAAGGAATCATCACACCACCTCCTAATAATCCTCTAAATCTCCTTAGAAAAAGTGCATTCGAAAAAAATATGATCATTAGACTCCAATTACCGTTGCAAGAGGGACAAGAAATCTCCGGGATTTCAATACCTCTAGATGAAATATTAAGACGATGCGGGAGCCTATCTAACTTCAAACACTACATGAATATGTTTACTTTACGGGGAAGAGACTAATCCCAAGTCGTCTTAGTATCCAAGGATGGCAAAATGCGGTCGTTGATTAGACGACGCAAATTACCAAAAGAAAACATCCCATCATGAGCAAGAGACCATGTGCATTTATCCATATCTTCTCTAACCTTAATTTGGCTGATTTGAGATAACATGTGGTTTAGATGTGTGGATTTTCGAACTCCAAGATTACTACGAGACAAACTCCACGCCCATTGCCCATTGGAAATACGATCCACAACCAAACAATCCTTCTCTTGTTCCAAGCGAAAAAGCCTATTGAAACGAATATATAAAGGCGAATTACCAAGCCAAATATCTTTTCAAAAGCGAATGAGAGAGCCACACCCACCTGAAAGCGAATGGAATCCATGGGAAGGATGGAGCTTGAATGCCAGTAATTAGAAGTCCAGACAATCTTAGACCATATACTGCTATATTTGCAACCATTATGATCAAAGCCATCTTCTCCAAAGCTCCAATAACTTTTACCCAATGGGAATCAGGATTAGAATAGAAGCGCAATCTCCATTTGTGAAGCAAAGCAAGGTTAAAAGATTTTAAACTACCAATAGCTAGACCCCCTTTGTCGAAAGAAGCCAACACGTTAGACCATTTCAACCAAGAAAGTTTTTTGATCCTTGCGAACCCCCCCCCCCCCAAAAAAAAGAAAGAAAGACGCACGAGCATTCTCTAATGTTTTCAAACCCGCAGCAGGAGCTTTGAAAAGAGAAAGGAAATATATTCTAAGACTTCCTAGAACTGCTTTGATAAGCATTATGCGTGAAACACCCCTTTCGCGACTCTAAATTTGACAAAAAAAATAAAAAAATTGCTCAAACGCATGACCAGAAATGACCCTGTGCCATTCTTTTATAAACTGACCAAAATCAATTACAATTCGGCCCTTGAAAGTAGTTTTAGATGAAAGTAGTCTCGAATACTTGTAAAATGACGGGTGACACAACCTCTAACGACTTACGGTTCATTTTTTACAAAATAAACAAAACGACAAAAAAATAGGCAAACTAAACCCTTATACACGTCGGGGAGACCAAAGTGTGGGCAGACCCCCAAACCTACACCCTTTCACCCCACCTTTTTATAACTCATTTTCCGCCCAAACCAAACCCCATAAGAAGACCCTTCCACTGGGTACTTCTTCCACGTTTTTACCTGCAACCTGAGATCTTACCCCCAATGGGCCCAACTTCCTACCAACTACCCCCCGTACATAAATATATACTTTCCCTCGCCACTAAAACCCTATCCTCACCTAAACCTTTTCCACCTTGGCAATCCCCTATTTTTCAAGGCCAATCCTACGACTGTTATTGATTCAAGAAAGCACAGGAGAATTCAAGGGTTGAGATTGCTTTTGATTCACCTCACACAAGTAACACACCTTGTTTTTGTCTCTACAAAGAAACAAGAAGGAAAGAGAAGAAAAATTGACTAAGAAGACCAAGACCTAGCTCATTTTTGTATAAATAGGGCCAAGTGTAAGCAAAAAGGAGCATCTAGTTTTTAGCCTAGTTCAGTTTTAAAGTTTTTAAGTAGTTTAATTTTTATGTAATTGTACCTTTTTAAGTTTAATGAAAATTCATTTTAAATTTCAAATTGTGTTCTAAGTTTTTTTATCTCAACTTGTGTTTCTTTTAAAAGTCACAAAAGCTCTTAATTCAGCAACCTTTAACCTGTTTTAAACATTGATTACAAGTATTATGTAAGAAAAAATATAAAAGAAAAAATAAAAAAAAGGTTTTAACTTTCTATATAAGCTGATGGATGACATGAGCAAATGGGAAGGTCATTGGGTTTCTTTGTTTAGCTATATTATAAGCTTGGGTAGCGTTTAGAGCTTATTTAGGTTGGATATGCTCTGTTTTGAGGCTAGGAGTTAGGTATGCCTCTTGTTAATTTTTCAGCTTATGATTACTGTCAGGCAAACAACTTATTACGTGCTTATTCCTAGCTTATTCTTGTCTTTACTTACTTGTTATATAGTTCCTTTTGTGTTTTCTATTGATTGTTGGGCTTTAGTTTAAGCGTAAAGTGGAAACTGCTCCCTAAAATAGCCTTTTTATCTACCTTTTTGCTTATTAGCTTATGAACAATGGCTTATTTTCTTTTTGTTTTTTTTTAGACTTATTAATAATTATTATTGCATATTTAGGAGTTGTCTTTAATATTTAGTGCGTAATCAGTTCTTCTAAGAGTTAAAATTCGTTTTTATAAATATAAGGGGGTGTTTGGGTTATAGCCCAAAATGGGTCAAAAGGGGACATGCATGGGTCTTGGTCTTTAAGCCAGATTCTATAAGCTAACTGCATGGTCTAATAAGTGGTGTTTTAATCAGCTTTCATTAGTTTCCATAATTTCAAACGTTTGTTTTAAAATTGCTAAGGTTTTACTCTTTTCATTGTGTTAATTTTTACTTTGTTAGAATCTGCATATTTATCGCAAAATGATAAACCTTGTGGATCGAGTACGCACTTTTATACTTAGGTTTTTTCTCTTTTCTTTTTTTTGTCTTCTTATCTGTCTATTTTCGCATAATTGTAGGTTCATGAGCTGGAGATATCTTTTGTAGGACCTCCATAGAGAAAGTCACGGTGCTATGATAATTGTATGGAGCAACTAGAGAAATTTCAAGATGACCTCGGTGAAAGTTGTTAATGACAAGTTGGCGAAGTTGGATGCTGATCTTGCGAAAATGGCTTGTCACTTGGAGAGGAAGATTCTCATTTCGTTATCTTTTGACACCATATCGGCCAGAGGTTGGCTTCTGACCCACTGGCCTCCTAAAGTTTTTCTGTTTAAAAATGTCTGAATTCATCCGAGTATCTTACAGCTTTGGGGGCTGCCATCAGCCGTGCTATTGAGAAGGGGATGCAGAGTGGTCTTGCGGCCGACATTGATCATGGTAGGGAAGGCAGGAGCTTGGCAGATGTTGCTGCTTACAACCCTGATGCAGAAGCAGATTTTAACTTTGCCCTTCAAAAGTTCCGTTAGGTGGACTTCCCCTTGCTCGATGAACTAAAATCTCACAAGGATGCAAGCACGAAGGACATCATGAATGTGCTTCACCTGAAAGGTGCTCTTGCTGACGCTCCTAGAATGAACGATTTACAACCTGACATTGAGCAGTTGAAGGTTCCTATCCATAGATCCGAAGATCAGGTGGTGCTTGGTGAAACTTCTCTGTCGTTTGCCCTTAGTGTTTCACATTCTCGTGTGGAACGGATATGGGAAAACATTGCAGCACAACGGTCAGCCCTTGTTGGTGTTTGGACCCCTTTGTCAGAACCCTTATCTGTTACCAGTTTGATGGGTGAAGCAAGCACGTCCGGTGTGGTGCCATCGGCTTCTGTGACTACAACTTTCCTATCTACCACTTTTGCTTCTGCCAGCTCTACTCCTTCCATTTCTATAGATGATTATGAGATTGTAGGTGTAGATGGTCAAGAAGGTGCGAGTACGGATGGTCAAGCTATTGCTGATGGGAATGTTGCTCCCTTTCCCAATGTTGATGATGTGGAACTAAATATCCCTCAGTGACTCTTCTATTTGTTTATAATACTTTCTAAGATATTTTGTCGTGACCGTGTGTGGTCTCTTTGTTACGGTCTTTTGTATGTGGATAATTTCTCTAACTGTTTTTATCCGTTATATACCGTGGTAGCTTGTGACCTTTTTGTTGCGGTAAAATGTACTTATACAATTTTAATATTGTAATGCTTAATATGGTTCCGCTATTGTTTGAACACCGTGATGATATTTTTAACATGATAGTCTTACTTGAATATTTATGGGTTATTCTCCCAATATTGGGTTTGCAATACCACTTATGTATATTTGAGTGAATTGTTAGGTTACTCATCCTTTTGTTATACGGAATAACGTTTATTGGGTCATGCCCTATTGCGTGCGCGTCTTAATCACATAAAAAATAACTTTGCAAAGTAAAGAACAAAACATTTAAAGTAAAATTTGTGAAGGTAGCTAGGCTTCACTTTCATTAAAATTTTGAAAAGACATTACAATGTATAAATAAGATAGATTGAAATGCATTACCCCCACTACAGAGTCGCATGGGTGAGTTGCTTATATTTTATGAATGTAACACTTCTTGAGGTTGCGGATATTCCAAGTCCGTGGAAGCTGCCTCCCGTCACGGTCTCTTAACTTGTATGCGCCCTTTCCAAGTGCTTCCGTAACTTCGTATGGTCCTTCCCATTTGGGGCCTAGCTTCCCTGTATCTTCCATACGACTTGCCTCGTTGTTACGGTATACAAGGTCTCCCAGTTTGAAACTTGTACTTCAAACTTTAGAGTTATAGTATTTTTCCATTTTTGCTTTACTATTTTCCTCACGTATTACTGCTTGCTCTCTCCGTTCTTCCAAGAGGTCGAGGTTGATTTCCAAAGCTTCATTGTTTTGTACGAGGTCCATTTCTGTTGTTCTTAGTGTAGGCATGCCAATTTCTGCTGGGATGACCGCTTTCGTTCCGTATGTTAATAAGAATGGAGTGTCTCCATTGCTAGATTTTATCATGGTGCGGTGTGCCCAAAGAACATGAGAGAGTTTTTCCATCCAATTCTTGCTCCTTACGTCCAGCCTTGCTTTTATTCCCTCTCCTAGACTGCGATTTGCTCTTTCTACCAGGCCATTTGTTTGCGGATGTTTAACAGAAGCGAAGTGTTGGCGGATGCATAGTTTCTCGCACCAGTCTTTGAATGGATTGTCCTGGAATTGTTTTCCATTATCCAATATGATCTCTCCTGGGAGTCTGAATCTACGGACAATGTTTTCCCACACAATTTTTTGATTTGATTTCCAGTGATGGTTGCAACCATTTTTGCTTCAATCCACTTTGTGAAGTAGTCGATAGCTACTATTAAGAATTTAACTTTTCTAGGTCCTTCCGAAAAAGGTCCGGCTATGTCAATTCCCCATTTGTAGAATGGCCATGGAGACGTGATTGGAGTTAGCTTTTGTTGCGGATTCCTTGGAACAGGTTTATGAACTTGACAGTCTTGGCATGCTTTTATTAGTGACTCCGCTGCGACACATTTTTGGGGGTGTTACAACCAATCCTTAAGGCTTTGGCCATGACGGATCGTGTGCCTGCATGCATGCTACAAGATCCTTCGTGTATCTCTCTCAGGACATAGTTTGCTTGAAGTGGTCCTACACACCGTAACCATGGTCTGAGGAAAGATTTCTTTTAAAGAGTCCCATTAATTATGGCAAATTGTTGTGACTTGTGTCTTACTGCTCTTGCTTTTTTCGCATCCGTTGGCAAGGTTTCCTCCGTGAGGTATTCAAAAATAGGGGTCATCCATGTATCTCCTTCTTCTTCTACCACTGATAGTATTTCCACTTCACATATTGAGTTTTCTTTTAGTTCTTCGACCAACACTTGCTTACTTAAGTGCGCAAAGCTTGTGGATGCTATTTTGCTTAGTGCATCCGCTTTTTTATTTTCACTTCTAGGGACTTGTCTGATTGAGAACGCTTTGAAGCTGTTGGTAAGTGTTCGTACTTTTTCTAGGTATCGAATCATGTCAACTTCTTTTGCGACATACGTTCCTTTCACTTGGTTGGCCACTAGTCGTGAATCAACATTTGCCTAAAGATTTTTAACACCCATTTGTTCTGCTATCTGCAATCCGGCAATCAAAGCTTCGTATTCCGCTTCGTTGTTTGTGGCGTCAAACCTAAATCTTAGGGCATAAGTGAATTACATCTCTTCTGGGTTTGTGAGTATCAGTCCTGCCCCGGAACCATCTGTGCAGGATGATCCGTCCGTAAATAGAATCCACGGCTCAGGGAGTTCTTCTTCCACTTCTATCAGAGTATCCGGAGATTCCTCTTCTGGTCGTTCGACTATGAAGTCTGCCAATATCTGCCCTTTAACTAATACTCTAGCTCTGTAATGTATTGCGTATTCTCCTAATTCATGCTCCATTTCTATAGCCTCCCTGCTACTTCCGGTCTTGATAACACCTGCTGTATCGGTTGATCCGTGATTACTATGATTGGATGTGCTTGAAAGTATCTCTTTAGGCGCTTACTAGCATGTACCAAGGCCAACACTAACTTTTCCATTGATGTATAGTTTATTTCTAGACCTCTTAATGCCCTGCTGACAAAGTAGATGGGCATTTGTTTAGCTTCTCTTTTCGTCATCAAGACCGCGCTTACCATTTATTTGGCTTCCGCCAAATAGATAATAAGTTCCTCCTTTTCTATTGGTGCGGTTAACATGGGAAGTTCTGCTATTAGCTGCTTCATTTGCTTGAACGCCTCTTCCGCTTTCGTGGTCTAATGAAAATCACTTTTCTTCGTGCATTTTTTTAAAGTTTTAAAGAACGGTAAAGATTTCTCTGCTGATTTAGCTAATAACCTGTTCAGGCTTGCGAGATTTTTGTTTAACTTTTGTACGTCTTTCAAGCATTTTGGGGATGGAAGACTTAGGACAGCGTCTACCTTGTCTGGACAAACTTTCAGCCCCTTGGTGTTGACTTTGTATCCTAAGAACATCCCTTCTTCTACCCTAAAGGTACACTTTTTAGGATTAAATTTCATGTTAATTTCCCTTAGAGTTTTAAATGTCTCTTTTATGTCTCTGACTATCTCATCTTCCGTGTGGCTTTTGATGACAAGGTCGTCCACGTATACTTCAAGATTTCTTCCAATCTGTTTGTGGAATGCTTTATCCACCAGACGCTGGTAAGTTGCCCCAACATTTCTCAGACCGAATGGCATCTTTGTATAGCAGAATATTCCTTGACTTGTAATGAACGCTATTTTTTCTTCAACTTATTTTGCCATTTGTATTTGGTGATAGCCTTTGTACGCGTCTACGAAGCATTTGAAGGGGAATCCGCACAAGGATTCCACCTTCCAGTCTATTTCTGGTAGCGGATAACCATCTTTTGGGCATGCTTTGTTTAAATCTTTGAAATATATGCACATCCTCCAACTGTCATCATGCTTTTTTACCATCATCGGGTTAGACAACCAGTCATGGTTGTGTACTTCCTTCATGATTCCTGCCTCTACAAGTTTCTTAACTTCTTCCTGTATTGCCTGGTTTCTATCAGCTGCTTGTCCTCTTTTATTTTGTCTAACCGAAGAGCATCCCTCCCGCACGTTTAAGCGATGTTCCGCAATGTGTCTTGGGATGTCAGTCATATCCGCAGGCTTCCAGGAAAAAATGTCCAAGTTACGTTGGAGTAGACCACACAACTTGTTGCGGCCTTCCTTGGTGAGAGTGGAGCCGATCATTACTGTTTGTTCTGGTTATTCCGGATTATAGCCACCATTTAAACCTTTCTCCACAAATGTTTTGTATCCCGGAGGTCTTTTCTGGTCCGAAGACCAACGCACATTCCAGCGGGACCAACCTGCTACTTTTTAGGGTAATTACTCCTCCTTCTACCGGGAGCTACAACATTCCGTGAGCTGTTGACGGAACTGCTTGCAATTTTCTGACTCCCAGTCTTCCAATAATTTCGTTGTATGGACATGGTGACCTTACAACCACGAAATTCATCCAGGCCGAAGCGGAATGTTCTTTGTCTCTAATCCTTACCAGTAGTTGTATTTGCCCTATTCGCCATATTGTCTCGCCATTAAATCCAATCAAAGGGGTGGTAGTTGGCACCAATTGGTTCTTGATTTCTGGACAGAGTCGGTTGAAACAGTGTTCATACAGTATTTCTGAGGCTGATCCACCATCCACGTACATGCGGTGTATGCAATGGCCTCCTATTTCTGCCTCGATGATCATTGGAACTTTTCGTACTTCGTCTTCCATCTAGGGTGGTAAGGACTTTTATTTTAGACAAAAACTTTGTGTTATCTTTTGCCTAGCCACTCTTTCCCAAGGTTGGACCATTAGGATGTCTAATGCTTTGTCCTTGGCCCCCCCCCAGATGTTTTCACCTTTAATACTGCCAGGCTTTGGGTGTTCCTTTCCACTGTTCTGTTTGAGCTCCTTTATTAAGTGCGACAGCTTTCCTGCCTTGAGCATTTCTTCTTTTTGTTTCTTTAGGTGCATACACTCATCCGTGTTATGCCCCACTTCACCATGGAACTCACAAAATTTGGTGTAATTCCGCTTCTCGACCAGAGTCGTCATTGGTGGCGGAGCTTTGAATTTCCCTTTTTCTAAAGCAAAAATTTCTTTGGGAGTTTTTGTGAGGAGCATGAATTGATCTTGCTTCTTTTTCGGCCTCTGCTAGCTTCGGAATCCTCCTTTCTTGAAATTTTGCTTCTGGTTACCCTCTTGTTGTTTCCATGGTGGAAACGATTTCTTCTGTTCGTGAATCGAGGCTGCCACTTCTCCCTTAAGGAAGTATGTGGTTACTCTCATCATTTCATTGATTGTTTTTGAGATTTTGTCATGGAGTCGTTTGATGAGTTCAGGGTTTGTGATTCCATGCATAAATCCGGAGATCTGCATGCACTCCGGTGCTCTCTTAACATCCATGCTTTTTAGTTTATACCTTCTCATAAAATCTTCTGTGGATTCTCCATCCCGCTGCTTGATGTTATGAAGTTCTATGGGATCTTTGATGCATTTCTTATGTTGAAGATAGTTTTCCAGGAATGCTTTCTTCAGATCATCATAACTGTTTATTAATTCAGTCGGTAGGTCGTCGAACCGTACCCTCGTGTTTCCTGTCAGCGTAGAGTTGAACATGTGACATCAGGTCGGCATAGCCCATCGTTTTATTTTTACGGCTTCCAGAAAGATTTTTAAGTGATCCTCTCGATCTTCACTCCCGTCATATGTCTTAATATGGCTGGGCATTCTTGTCCTTGAGAAATCGAAGTAGCG
>BQNB010164771.1:0-14299 GCA_026074375.1 Tanacetum coccineum
AATATTGAAACATGCCATACCTCATAGCTATTATCAATGTATTAACATGCAACTGTTACAACTTACATGTG
The DNA here is from genome assembly GCA_026074375.1 of Tanacetum coccineum. Classification (NCBI taxonomy): domain Eukaryota; kingdom Viridiplantae; phylum Streptophyta; class Magnoliopsida; order Asterales; family Asteraceae; genus Tanacetum; species Tanacetum coccineum. Next base: position 72 of record BQNB010164771.1, read on the forward strand.
CATTAGAAAATAAAAATCAATGTGCTAATCTAAATAATTATAATGTGCTAATCTAAATAATTATCAGACAATTCGAAAGATTAGTCATACCTCATAATGAATGTTATTAGGGTTTTGAGAAAAAAAATTACCTATAGAACAAAACAACCAAATACAATGACCAAGCAATTTATATTCAAACGATTAGCCATACATCATAGATAGTGTCAAAAGATTAACATGCAACCTGTTACATATACCTTACTATTCAAATGTAAAATATACCTTGTCAAAGTAACCAAGTAGAATTTTGTACGCAATTACACTTCTTAGCTGCTTGGTGTGTCCCCAACGCACATGTTCCAACAACATTTGTAGTTAAAAATTGATTTTTAACCACGAGTTCATTTATTTACAACTATAGCTATGGGACATGTAATTATATAAATAATAAATTAGGGCAATTTGTTGTGCAATTTCACTTGCTCACCAAGGCTATGATATTTTGATCTTAACAAAGGTGCTCGTATAACTTGGACTTCTTTCCTGATGACAACATTTGAGAGCCTCCAACAAAAAAAGAAAATGAGTATCTACAACTTAACCGAAGGAGCTTGCTAGTGCGTCCCCATGCATTTAACACGTCTAGTCTTCTTATCTGAACCACATACAAAGTTCATTAAAAGAAGGAAATATGATTTAGAGGCCACCCAATTACTTTCATGACGGCGACCCTTGGATTTGATCACATTTGATGGGAAATGGTTTCAATTCGAAAGGACCCCATCCTTGGATTTGGTGGGAAAAGACCCCATCCTTGGATTTGATCACATTTGGTGCCTCTAAATGACCCCTGGATTTGATCACATTTGATCACGTTTGGACATTAGAAAGTGATGGGGTCTTTTCAGTGGCTTCAATTCGAAAGGAGATTGATGGGAATCAGTTCAGGATGTTAGTTTGCCGACTAGGTGGGTTAAATCTGTGCCAATCAAGGTGAATATCATAGCTTGGAAAGTCAAATCTAACACGCTCCCAACGCGTTTTAATATCTCTCGTCGTGGAATGGATATTGATTCGATTGTTTGTCCCATTTGTAATGCCGGTGTGGAATCGACAAACCATATTTTTTTTCAATGCGTTGTAGTGAGACAGATTATGCGTAAGATATCTTCTTGGTGGAATATCGACTATTCGGATGTGAATTCTTACGAGGAATGGCGAGTTTGGTTGGTTTCTATTCGGATTCAATCCAAACTCAAAGGCGTTCTTGAGGGTGTATACTATGGTTTGTGGTGGTATATGTGGAACTTTCGCAACAAGCTTCTGTTTGATAAGAAGATCCCTGAAAAGGCGCTGATATTTGATAATTTAGTTTCTAGTTCTTTTTATTGGTGTAAGTTCAGAAGTAAAGCGTCGTTCAAGTGGGACGATTGGCTTAAGAACCCTTATATTGTTCTTGTTTGATCAAGCTCCTTGCTAGTGTTTTAATAAATCGTCGTTCAAAAAAAAACTTATGTTAGTAGATCATACTCATGATCTTTTAATTATTTAGAAGTTATGCAGTCGATCTCCAGCCACCAAACACCTTGATAGTAGCAATCTAAATATTGTTATCACTCGATCATCAATAAGACAATAACAGCCAAAAGTTGGTTTCTAACTACCAACCACCTAATGATGGTTATAAGAAGTTGGGTGAAAACTATACACACGCAACAAATTTTTTCAAAAAAACAAAATACGTAACGACTTTATTTATTATCAGTATTGCCAAAATAATTTTAAATTTTGGATGATATACGTAATGTAACCGGCTACTAACAAGTTAACAAGTTTACCACTTCAAAAATTTACATGAATGGTCCTTGTGGCTTGCGTTGACTTTCACTTTTAGTTAATTTACTTCTTTTTCACTTAAAACTTATTTTTACATTTATACTTCAAACTTATTTTTACATTTATTCATACAAATCTTTGTTTTTTTTCATTCCTTTTCAAAGTAATAATTTTTTTTTTCACTTTTACACTTATTAAACTTATAAATAAGTGTAAACGTATAAATTTCATAATGTTCCGTTAAAATTATGTTAAATTAAGTTAAAGTATAAATTAAGTGTAAAAAAGCGTTTAGAATTTTTTTACACTTATACTTTATTTCTAAGTGTAAAAGACGTTGCGTTAGAAATTTCTAAAATTAAGTGTAAAACAAATTATATTTTCCTAATTTTCTAGACTTTTACACTTTTCTAAACGTTGCGTTGAATTTTTTTACAATTATTTTTTTACACTTTTAAACTTATTTTTAAACTTTGCGTTAAATTAAAGTATAAGTATAATAAGTCTAAAATTAACAAAAAAAAATGTTTAGAAATTTTTTCTTAATTTTTTTTTCTGAGGCTTGCATTAAAGTATAAGTATAATAAGTCTAAAATTAAAAAAAATATCACTTTGAAAAAAAATAAGAAAAAACAATAAGTTACATGAAAAAAATATAAAAAAGGTAAAAAGAAAAAAGTTATAAGCCAATTTTTTTCGCTTATCACTTTAAAAAGAAAAGGAAAAAAAGAGAAAATAAAAAGTTGTATGAATTAATGAAAAAAAAGTAAAAGATAAATTTAGTCTAAACGTTATGTTACAGTATAGACAAACAAAAAATAGTTTTATATCGAGACTTAACCCTAAATTTGGATTATATATTTGAAACAAAGCATATGAGTTATACTTAATTTTGTATAATCTGATTGACACATAACATTTAAGTCATTAAATTTTGATTTATTACATTCCTTCGAAAATGCGATGAGTGAACTTTCGATACTTGAGAAAAAAGAGACGCTCGAGGTTGTTCGAATTCACAATCACAAAATAATATCATTTCAATTCAAACAATTTATGAATCTAGAACTTCAATCATAAAAAAAATTGTTTATTAAAAATTATAATTAAGCAGCAAAAAGATATGGATCGTTACTCGAAATGAACAAACCAATTGAGTTAGAATCAAAAATGACATCTTGATATTTCATCCTTCAATTGGGTTTATCTACGACATCTCCATAGACTATAACTGTCGCGAAAATTGAAACGTATTAATAAAAAAGAAGATGAAACATTGAGTGTGAATTTAAACATAAAAAAAATTATGGGAGTAATCGTTTGAATTTTGAACCTATCATATATTTTGTGTGAAAGAAACGATTGATTTATGGAGATAAAAGTAGTATCTGTATTTTATGGAACCTTGCATAATTTTCGGCTCATATTAATTGTGAGTCAAAAGTCACACAATCTCCATTAAATGACAGAGTTAAATGAAATGAAGGACTTCATAGTTAATAATTTCATTTTCATGTTGGTATTAGTGACATCATTTATGATGTCATTAGTGATGTCATTTGTGACATAAACAACATTTCAAAAAACCCTTCTTTTATTATATATATTTTATATATTATGATATAGTAGAGAGAGAAGGAAGGTAAAATAAAAAGACTACAATATTAGTGAGAAGGATTCACTAGCATGTTTTTTAAAAAAGTTCTTGAAGACATTCTATAAGTAAGTGCGCTCTCTAAATTAGGTATGCTTGGATGCATCATACACCCTTGTAAAGATAGTTTTTCTGATTTTGAGTTTTGATTACGTTTTTCTTTAATGCACAAAACTTAATGTATGCAGATGAAATTTTTAATTTTGCTTCGCGCGCGCGCGCGCCTCAAAAGATTCAGAGAGAGAGAAGAGAGAGACCCAACTTCTTTTTGGACTCTCTTTTGAATACAAAATTTTTTTTGGCTTCTAAACTATAAAAAGTTAAAATTATTTGTGAATTATAACGTTTTTTCGTTGCATCAAAAATTAGTTTTATTGTGCATTAAATAAACCGAATTATTTAAAAACTCAAAAGTAGAAAAACTTTCTTTACAAAGTTTTTAGCACCAAACATTACCCATTTTGGGTATTTTTGATTGAATATTTGCAAGAAACTTTTTTAAAAAACATGACGGTGTATCTTCTCACCGAATATTTGTCTTTTTTTTTTTAACCTTCCTCTCTCTCTATTTAATATATTGTATTTATAATTTATTAAAGAAGGGTTTTTTGAAATGTTGTTTTGATCACAAATGACAATGCACTAATGACATCATAAATGATGTCACTAATACACAACATGATATTGTAATTAATTTATCTATTGTAGTCTTCAAGTTCATTATTAACTCTGTCATTTTTATGGTAGAATGGGATCGTGACTTTTGACTGCACAATTTAATAGGAGCCGAATATTTTCGCAAGGTTACCATTTATTACTAATATACTTTTTATTCTCCATAAATTCAATCGTTTTCTTTATCTCATCAAAAATTTATGATAAGTTTCATAACATTTCAATCGATTTACTCACCATCATTTTTTTGATGTTTAAATTCACACTTCAAGCTGGTTCATCTTCTTTTTTATTTATACGTTTCATTTTTCCACTGTTGATTGGAGATGTCGAGATAATCCCTCCATTGAAGGATGAATATTCAAGATGTCTTTTATTCTAACTCGTCTCATATTTGGTTTGGTTCTTTCGAGTAACATCCATTTTCCTTTTGCTGCTTAATTATATTTATAAACATTTTTTTATGGATTGATAGGTTCTAGATCTAGAATTTTGTATTTGAATTGAATTTGATATTATTTTGGTGTTTTGAATTTCACAACCTCGACGTCTCTTTTTTCTTCTATACTAATCGTATTAGTTCTCTCATCTCATTTTCAAGGTATTTATTAAATTCAAAATTTATGACTAAATGTTATGTGTCAATCAGATTAATACAAAATTAAGGGTTTAACTCATATGATTTGTTTCAATATATAATCCATATTTGGGTTTAATCTCGATTTTAACTTTTTGTCGTTGTCTGTTAAATAGGTTATATTCGATACATCAAAATCCCATTTTGCAAGCTGTTAAAACTAAGTGAAATCAAAAACATTAGGGTTTTGTCTATTATTGGTTGAATCGTCTAATTCTTTTGATAATGCTTTTGTCAAAGTGATAGTCAAATATAGTAATCTTGGTTGTCTGTTCCAACTTTCGAAACAAATTAATGGATTTTTAATCATTTTATTAGTTTTGTGCTTTTGTGGCTTTTTCATAATTAGTAAGAAAAGACTACTCAGTAATGATCATGGTTGATGTTTAAATTATTTACGGGTTGGCTTACTTAGAATGGTGAAACTTTGTTAGTAGGGGTTTTAATTTGATATTACAGGTTTATCTTACGGGTTGGCTTATTACTGGATTAATGTCATCTTAAACAGATGCCTTCCTAACATGTGTTGGATATAATGCTTAACGATGGTTGTAGTGTAGATATGATTTAAGGAAAACTTTGTCTTTCCAAATGGTTGATTTTTTAATTTTTTAATGTTTGTACAGTTCATTATAAAGATCTATAATTTTTCTCTTTATTGTTCTTTTCCTAGGGCTATATTAAAAAACTTATATTTCTCTCTGTCATTTAATGAAGATTGTTTGACTTTTGACTCCACAAATTAATATGAATCAAAATTATGCAAGGTTACCATTATGAATTTCATACATTGTAAATATTGAGGTATCACAAATTCATTATTATGAATGTAACAACCTTGATAAAAATTATGCATGAACTAATTATGTAATTATCGCTTCAGGCAAGATCTTTCCAGAAGAATCAATTGTTCCAGGTCAGCAAGAAACTAGATCGGATACGGTAATTCTATGCACTTTGGTGACCTTTCACGCTCCTGTGATTATAAAAGTAACCGTCTATGCTCGAATTTATTAATTTGTTTATCTGTGATTATTCTAAAATTGCTCATTGTGACTTGATTTTCATTCATATTTATTTATTATTGTTAAAACTGGTGGGTCGATCTATTCTCCTTTTTAGTCCAGTTTTGTTTGAAGTTTGTAAATATTTGTGTTAGTCTGTTAAAATTATTCTTAAATAAACTATTACTTGGCTATTTTTTATCTCTAATTGCAAGCATGATTCTTAACATACTATTTCCTGTTTTTTTTAACGGCGATTTATTTAAAACTCTGGCAAGGAGCTTAGATCTAAAAAGAAACAATAATATGGGCGTCTTAAGCCAATCAGTCCCACGTTGAACGACGGCCTTACATCGGAAATTTACACCAATAAAAGAAACTATGAAACCTAAAAAGTATCTAAATTTCAGCGCCATTGCAGGAATTCTTATCAAAAAGAAGCTTGTTGCGAAAAATTCCACATATACCACACATTGAAAACATAGTATACACAATCAGAAACGATCCTGAGTTTGGATTGAATCGAATAGTAACCAACACAATACTCGCATGCCTCGTATAGAATTCAATACCGAATAGTCGTTTTTCCACCAAGAAAGATATAATACGCTTATAAATCTGTCCACTACAACGCATTTGAAAGAAAATATGTTTGTCGATTCCACACCGGCCATTACAAAAAAGAATGGGGACAAACAAATGATTACATTATCCCATTTCACACGAGAGATATTTAAAACGCGTTGGGTTTCTGCGCCTGTTTTTTTTTTAGATTTGACTTTTCATGCTATGATATTCACCTTGATTGTCGCAACGATATGATCATTTATAAAACTATTTATCAAAAACCCATATACAACATTTTACGAAGAACAAAAAGAAATTTAAAAAATATTAACATAAAGGAAATACTAATATCTATTTCACTAATCATTTAAAATATAATTCAAACATTAAAATATTTATTATTAATAAATCTTATACTTTTCAATAAATAAATAAAAATTCCATAATTATTTCCTATATATTTTACCCACCCTAGGAGGCAAAGCTAACAGACGCCTGAAACAATTTCCAGTAAATTCATTTCGAATTGTAAGCCACCGAAAAGACCCCATCACTTTCTAATGTCCTAAACGTATCTGATCGTCGCAATAGGCTCGAGGAGTAGTTCTTCTGAAGAATTATCTAGACCCAAAGAGTTTAAGTCTGCATCTCTTCTATTCCACTTCTCGCTTTCTTTGAATTTGAGTTATCTAAACTAGTCGCATTCAATTTCGAAACAAAACTCAGTTAGCATTATTAATTCAAATAAAGAGCGAAACATAACCGTACGGAAACAGCTCTTTAATGAAACAGCCTTCCATACCAATTGCGCGGACCCAGAAACGCGTGTTCCTCCCACAATTCCACCCAGCTTCACAATTGATGTAATCTGCATTCATTAAGATCCCCGCCTTTGTAAAACCCTTACTTCGTGAAACTAATCGAATGTCAGCGGGTTCGCAACTCCACGCAAGACATCCTTGTTCAACATTCACCAGCCTCCCCATTAAATATGCCTTAATCAATTGAGTCCAGTAAGGTACAATTTTGAGAATAGAACTTGCCAAACCAATTAAGCATGGAACCTCATATTAAGGGCAAACAAAGGCTTGTTACCTACCTAAACCCCCTTTGTATCCTTTGAGTTAGGACCTTGTTCCACTTTAACCAAGAATGCTTTTGTTACTCTTCCGGATCCTGGCCATTTAATGAAACCGACTTCGAATAGATTCAAGAGATTTAGAATATACTCGAGGGAACCTTAAAAATGGAATTATGAAGATTGGCATAGATTCCTTAACACAGGGAAATAGAAGAGTGAGTGGCCGCTTTCGATTGAAATGAGTTTCATCATCTTTTCCGTCCATCTAGAAGGACGAGAATAACACTTGTCCACCACGTCTTTCCAAGCTCTGGCTTCCTTGACATACTTTCCCCCAACTTTCGCACCATCAATAGTGAATTGAGTCTTATGACAAGACACCCAAGTTTTGAAGCCGCGTTTTAACCAATCACATCTTCAACGTTAACAACCTTAAATCCTTACTCTTTAAACATGTTAATACGAGAACAGCAAGCCCGGAAAAAACAATCCAAAACTCGAACTACCGATATCCGATATTGAGCTCACTCCATTGGCCAAGGATAGAATTGCATCATCCGCATAAAACTAAATGATACAAATTTACAACATGGAATTAATTTTGATCCCCGTAAAATATAACCGCAATCTTCCACACGTTGAAAATAAATATGCAAGCTCTCCATATAAGAAATGAATAAAAAAGGGGATAAAGGATCACTTTTTATGTCCTCTAACAATAATTAACGCAATTCCCTACGTTAGGACTACCGTTGACAAGAATGGACCCACCCTGGGATGATCTAAGGACAACTTTGAATCCAAGTCCTCATTTTCAACGAAAACCCAAATTTATTTAACACATCATCACGAATCCCATCACGCGCGAGCGAATCAAAAGCTTTCTCGAAATCAACTTGGAAAATAAGAGAATGTTTTTTCTTCCGACGAACACCTATTGAAGAACCTCATCTATGAATTTAACTGGACCGTCTCAGGATTTGTCTATCCGCCACAAAAGATGATTAAACTCACATTGACAGATCACCACAGCACTCAATCAAAATCGTTCGCAAGATTTTAGCTATACTTCTTGTATTAAGCTCCGATCCAAAATTATAGGACGAAAATCCTTAACCTTGTTGGCATCAAGGATTTTAGGAATCTCTAAGCAATAATTCGAAGTTACATCCATTCGGTATTTACCAACATACAGAAGAATAGTAAACAGCTACAAAACACGTCCATTTCAATCACAGGCCTAAAAATAATGTAAAAGGCTTAATGAAAAACCACTCCGGGATTACCCGGGACTTTCAACGCCGCAATTCCCACACAAAGCCCTTTTAACCTTCCTCTGTAGAAATCCTTACTTGCGTTCCATATCCTCTTTCTGATCAATCGATAAAGAGACAGGAAAAAGGGCGTATCAATACACGCTCGATTCACCTGATGTTTATCGAACTTACCCCGAAGAAAATGTTCAAAGGAATTAATGCTCTTCACCTGAATCGGGTCATCGACCCACGTCCATTTCAACCATATTACCCTGATATTAGATTAATTGCGCTCTTGTTTTGAATACTCATGAAAAAACTTCACATTTTCAATCTCCCTCCGATTGCCCATTTAATCTTGGCTTTTTGTAGCAATTTCGAAAGCTTGAATATTATTTACCTGATGAATCTTGTTGAGAATCTCTCGTAGTTTATGGACCACATATCATTCGAGCAATCTACACTTATTAATAACCTATCTACAAGGGACTCGCACTCCTCTTAGGAAATAGAAAAGAACAATATCACCTCACGATTTCGACCTAAGGTTAGAGAGCACAGCTAGCACGTATACGGTCTCTTAAGAAATTTAAGTTTCACATGAAGTTTCGGGATGGCATTTTTCTTGTTAAACAGCGGTGCCACGTTACAAGAATCCCACTAACCATCTTGTCAAAATACCATCAACTTCCAGCCTGTAAACGATTGAATCGAAAAAGAAATAGGTCCGTAATCATCCTGAACTTAAGTAAATAAAATTAGGACGATGGTCTGAAATAAACCGCTCCAAGGTAATAGCCAGTGATATTATGACACATGCTCAACAAATTTCAGAAACAAAAATTCGTACTCCAAGATTTACTCATTCTTAGAAGAGATTTGAGACACCAGGTATAAGCACTTCTTCCTAAAGGGACTTCTTCAAAGACCCGCGTTGTATATGAATTGATTGAAATCTCAGCGTCGTGTAGCATTACAATTCGAACATATTTGTTCCGATTTTTATATCTCACCTCATTAAGTCGACCCCCTTCATAAAAGTTTACCATACCCATGATTCGAACCATATGAGCCAAATAAATACTATAACACTACGCTTGTTCTTTAGCCTCGTTGACGGCGTGTATACAACCAATATCATAAGTTCAAATCCCTGTTTTCAACCAAACACTCGAACAATGACAAATAGTCCCACGTATCGTATCAGTACTCCTTCGAAAAAGAAATTAGGATCCCAAAGCACAAGATCCACTCGAGTTCACCTACGGTATATCACTATGCACATAATCAAAATTTAGAAGATTATACAGCAAGACCTCAGCACTACTTAGATCAATAGGACCCCATCTTTAGTTTCTTGATGACCCACAAAATTCAACTTTTATTTTTAAACAACACAACTCTCTTACCAATCTTTTTTTGGTTTTATAGGGCGAGGCCTTGAACGTTCAAAGACATATAAATTCATCGATTTAACCCAAATTCTCCTTGGGGATTCATGATCTCACAGTGTTAATCCGTTAATTGCACCCATCCATGTTATAACCCATTAGTTTGGCCCACCTTAACAACTTCCTCCATAAGTTTTTTTTACAAATAATTAGAACCCCCCGTTTCACAGCAGAAAGAACAGAGTACTTAGTTGTGACCGAACGCTTTGATTCTGAATTGTGGTTTACCGACTCAGACTTTCCTTACCATCGTCAAGGTTAACTATACGGAATTATACATCTCTCTCATTTTTCCGTAGGTCCTTCGATGTCAGATTAACAGTTATTACACTCTCATTCAAACCCTCCTCCGCGAAGTTGTAACCCGGCGGACGGATTGACGTCCAAACATGTCTTTGTCAGTAACTTTTGTGCCCTATTCGATATTTTCTTTGTTCAATTAAGGGTATAAACCAAAGGATTTTAGAGTGTTAGTCCTTCTGTTCATCAGGTTGAATCACTATACAGTGTTTAACAGCTCCTACCATCCACGTCAACTTCATACAATGCATTATTTTTCTCGAGATCATATTCTGCATCATTGTTATCCTCCACTGATTAATTCGTCTTCTCCTCATCTTCGGAAAATTCAGGGGAGTCACTCCCTTGAACTTCACTGCGTTCGCAACCAATAAAACTTACCCCAAAAAATCATATTGAAGCGTTCGTGAATAATGTGCTCACAAACCTTAGTAGTATGCAAATTATTTTGTGAAATGAAGATTTGACTAATCATTAATCATCAACATCCAATAACTCACCAAATTTAGCAAGACCAATTACGTTTGAATGTAGGACACCGACTAGAATTTTAAACGGAACACCGTTCTCCAATTCGCACCAAAAACCAATCTACCTTCAGGAACAAAAATCGGCGTAAGATTGTTTAATGACCGGGAAACCAAGAGCCCATACCAACATACCCTAATGAATTCTTTAGCCTTCGCAGTCTTCGAATTCGATTAAATACCAAATTTCTCCCAATAGATAATCTTAACCACATCAAAACCTTCTTTACAAAGCGCGCCTTTCTTTAGATTTATAAAGAGGCCATCTCTTTGACTCTGCCCATCAAAGACAGAGGTGAGTTCCTTTCACGCATTAAAACAATCATTATTCAAGGGACAATCGCAGGAGGAGATTCCTTATAGTGGCAATTCGGCTAGTCTTCACCACAGAACGAATGATTTTTACCAATAACTGTTATTTTCCACATTTTTATGGTGGACCATCAAAAACTTCCTTTTATTCGGATTCATTCGTAGTCTTTATCCACGTTAACACTTCCCTTCATGTACTCTCTTTTGAATCTTGCAACATTAGCATGGAATTTCTTCGAACTCCTCCTAAATCTTCATAAGTTATTTACCAATCTCTACCACATTAAAAGACATTGATTAATTCGAACAATCAAACGCTTGACTTCATCTTTATCCTCTTTGTGGGAAAATCAACGAATAGACAACGTGGACCATATAGCTCTTACATGGTGGAATAAGATCCTTAGAAGAGAAGGAGTCGGGAAAATTTGTAACAAAATCGAAGTCAAATCCTTTTGACACCTTCATATTCTTTTGACGAAAGCTACCCATTCTTTGGAATTGTAAGGGAGGTCTTATTAATCGAAATTCAGCTAGGGTTTAATGAGGCAGGGATATTAATCGAAACGGTAAATGGAATCGTATTTGAAGCAGGAGAATAAACATATCTAAATTTACAAACAAACCCAAGATGAGAAACCCGCCTAACACGCTTGATATGAGATTAATCAATCAATGATTAATCCCAATTTCAGGGGTTATAACAGGATTCAAACAAAAGAGAAAAAGGAATTTAGATTGTTAATTTTTTGCGATATTCAAACAAAAGGGGTTAATTTTTTGTGATCTAAATCAGACCCATATATTTATTATTGGGTTGATTTACTATTATATTGCATTCTCCGTTGTTAGCGTTGATTCATCTTTTTGATAAAGCCAAACCAGGAGACAGAAAACCCCTTAATTCGCTTCATTGTCCTTTGAAATTTTCTTAAAAATTAAAATTTTTAAGTGGTTTGAACTTTGCTTTTTTTAAACTCTTTTAGAAGCCACCTGTGATTATATCAAGGGTAGGGTATTTATATATATATATATATTATTATATATATTTATATATATATATATTTCATATATATATATATAATTTATATATTTTATTTATAATATATATTTTTATATATTTTATATAAGATATATAATATATATATATACTTGTTACGTAACACGCCCGATGGGCGGGTTTGTTTTATAAATCTTTTTTGAAGACAATATTTGTCGTTTAGTTGTAAATGGAATTTTGCTGTTTCGTGTTACAAATTAAAATCTTCAATTACTCTTTTTTTGTCTATATATTTATTAGTATGACATTTAGTCGTCCCGGTGAACACCCGTTATTTATTAAAAGGAAACTCCAAACTTTGTTGTGTTGCCCAACGGGACGGGTTTCGGTTCATGCATGTTTTTTAAGGACAATTTTATGTTTTGTGTTAACATAAATCTTCATTCCTCTTTTTCGTTTCATTATTAATAGTGTTACATATTGCTGTGCCCGTGTTAGAATATCGTCTTTGTTAATAGCAAACCAATCTTTGATAGTGTTTGCTCAACGGACGATTTCGGTTTATAAATCTTTTTTTGAAGACAATCTTTGACGTTTAGTTGTAATGTTTTTTGTGTTTGTATTAAGTTAAAATCATGTTTGACTTTTAGTAATTAGAACTCATCCTAGGAAGAGCGATCAATTGCATAAACAATATAACTATTGCAAAAGATATGGCAAGTCTAATTTCACATGTCTATAGTTCGACCTTTAAATTTAATAACACAAATGTTTAATTAACCATCTCCACCTCGTCGTGCTAGAAGCCGCAATCGTAGTTATAGCAGGAGCCGTAGCTACGGGTTAGTTTTACATTCCTGTCCCTCAACTATAACTGGTTAAATAAATACATTCACATTACACAAATTTGATATCATATGGTTAAAATATAAATATCACTACTTTTTTTATATGGAGTACATCTTATGATTTCCATTACGCTGGATCGATACCAATAATATGTAGTGAATGCTAATGGTTAATATATTTTGAAATATATCTTGATATATTTTTGAAGATTGTTTTTTTTAAATATATTATTATAGTTTTGGATAATAAAACACAAATGGTGGCTTGACTCAGTTGGTAAACTTAATTGGAACTTATCCCTAGGTCACAAGTTCGAACCTTGCCATGAACAATATTTTAAAAAAAATCTAAAAATTTAAAAATTCCGTAAATTAAAAAAAATCCGAAAATTAAAAAAATCCGAAAATTTTTAAAAAAAAAACTTTATGGAGTATATCTTAATAATTATAGAGTATATCTTAAAATATTTTGAAGTATATCTTGATATATTTTTGAAGATTGTTTTTTTAAATATATTATTATAGTTTTGGATAATAAAACATAAATAGTGGATTGACTCAGTTGGGAAACTTAATTGGTACTTAACCCTAGGTCACAAGTTCGAACCTTGCCATGAACAATATTTAAAAAAAATGAAAAATTAAAAAGAAATTCGTAAATTGAAAAAAAATCCGAAAATTAAAAAGAAATTAAATCTAAAAATTAAAAAAAAATGAAATCCGAAAATTAAAAAAAATCAAAAAATTTAAAAAATTAATGCAAAATGTGTGCCATGTCATCGTTGATGTGGCATTGAGGTGGCATCCAGTCACTAATTCATATTTACACACTTATAGTTAGCCTCATATATAAGTTATAGATTATAGATATATATAGTGTAACTTTATTTTCAGCACCAATTTAAGTGCGAGAACTCTTTGTACACCGTTAGATGAGTTGATCAATGGTAAAAAACAATTGTGCCATTTGTGTAAATAATTAAATGATAAGGTAGATTGGTGTAATTGGTATAAGAGCATTAGGTATCATAACTTGGCAACACCAAGTTTTTGCTGCCACGTCAGCGCCACATCAGCATAACACCAACACCAACACTA
>BQNB010164773.1:0-14299 GCA_026074375.1 Tanacetum coccineum
ACAGTACAAGGCCCGTTATGATGTAGAGTACATCTTTTACAGGATGGGAGGTTTCCGGCATACCTATTGTTTTCAGATGGAGTGGCAGTATAAGCTCTAACAGCTTCTTGCCTTCTGTTTTGTTGTGGTTGATGATTGTTGTAGCGGTTGTTGGTGTTGAGGTAGTTGTTGTTGAAAGTTCTTCTGTCGTCAAACTTTCATTTGTGATCACTTGATATTTGCACTGGAGTGTGTTTTGTTATTTGATCCATTAGCCTTTGGGCTATGTTAATGGCTTCCTCTAAAGTTTGAGGTTTAGAGGCGGTAACATTTCCTTCGATACTTCGAGGTAATCCTCCGATGAAAGCTTCCAGGAGTTTTTCGGTGTTTGGTATCATGTTTGGACATAGGATTGCTAATTCTTGAAATCTTTGAACGTAAGTTTTAAGATCATTTCCCTTTACAGTCAGATTGTAAAGTTCATCTTCCATCTTTTTGACTTCAGTTTGAGGGCAATACTTGTTTGTTGAGAGTCTTTTCAATTCAGTCCAAGTGATCTGATTGGCGTCATCAGTCAAGGTACCAGTAGCAAATGTTACTTTGTTTTCCTCGGTACACTTGCTACGAGAAAATACTAATTCGGTCCTTTCAAACCAGTAGATGAGGCCAACTGCTCCTTCCGTAGCATTGAAGTAGAAAGGTTGATAGCTAATATGAATTTTTGAACGTTCCCATATTTGCTATCGGAGTTTCCAGTAGGCCCGGTTTTTACAGTTGGGATTACTTAGCACCTGCCCAAGTTGAAGGCTTGTGCTTCCAGGAGCCGCAGATGACACTGTCAGCAACTAGTTTCTTTAATGGCAGCTTGAGTCATGGCCGATGCTTCAGATGTTGACGTCCTTTTGGGAGGCATTCTATCAACATAAGACAACACGTAATAAGAATAATATCACAAGTCTTCAATAATGATTAAAGTGCTAAAATAAACATTAATCACTGTGTGTGTGTGTGTGTGTGTGAAATCATAGATTAATTCATATAAAAATAAGTATCTATGATTTATTTAGAAGTCTGGGTATGATTCATAATGATTGATGACGGAGATGATGATGCAAGAGAGATAAGTCGGTATTTGAAATAACAAGGTATATATGGGATTGCCATTGTATTATATCATGAACCACTTGCCTTTGTACTATAATATAGTCAGATTTAAAAAGTTATACCACACTCACGTGGTAGGTTCTAATAATGCGATACTAAGTCTAATCTAATAGTCTGAGGTCTTCTTGGGCTGATTCTTTGGTTCATTGATGGCATTCAGAGACTTTCCTTATCTTCTTGTTGACGATATCAGATATCATTGATGATTGTGTTTATAGATCAGTAATTCTGAGCGAGCCAGATATTTAGCCAGAGATAATTTGTGGTTATTTTATTTCCCATCTGTTCTTCTGAAGTTTTAGAATAGTGTGCACGAGCTTGGTGGAGGAGTTCAACTATCCAAATTGTACAAGTCTTGTTGGATAATCACCGACCTTTTCGGAGTCAATTCGAATTTTGTATTCTTTTGTATTCAATACGTCAAGGAGAAGTTCATCTAGATGTTTTCAAGTTTTCCTTCAATTTTGCTCCTCGTGACATTCCAGACTTGTCTTACAGGAGCTTTCTCCTATCTCAAAGTCTTGAGGTAAGGCAGAAGTAGATGAGGATGAACAACCTTGTTTCTTTGGTGGTAGTAGTCCTTCAGGAAGAAAGAATTCTTGAGGATTAAGCATTGATGATTGAGGTATGATAGTTGGAGGTGGGATAGGTGATTTTTCAGCATAAAATGCTTGCATAACTTTCATGTAGGGATCATCATGAAAGAGCGAAAGAGTTGGTGAAGCTATTGGAACTACGCCAAATGAGTTAGAAGAGCTAGAATAAGTTTTTCCCGGTGAAGCTGGGACATAGTCCGGAGAAGCCGGGATAAAGTCTGGAAAGTTGGAGGAAAAAGCATCCTCAATACCGGAAGTAAGATGGTTGGGAGAAGACATCGTTCTGTTAATAACCCAGCGGTAAATAACATAAGTTATTTATATAATAGTATAATAGTTATGTATCTTTACATACTATTCCGGAAATGTAGTGGCACGGAGGACTTTCTTGGCTAGAAAAAGAAAAGTAGTTATAGTTAAGGTTTCATACCTTTTCTCTATAACCGTTGCTTTCGATACCAATCTATTAACACCCCATTTTTAAACTTAGATGCGGAGGAAGCTAAATCTGGGGTCTATTATTATAGTAACAGAGTCTTAATCATAGAAAACGAATCGGTAAGAGACGTTTTTGGAAATTTAGTAAAGTATTCTTTTATTCATCAGAGTTTTTTCAGAAAAAGTGAGGTCCCTACATTCTAAAAAACCACTAAAGTTTGAATGATAACAGTTTAGCCATCTTCAATGTCCGTGCCTTCCGATGCTTATGTAACTACAGTTACCTGAGATATAAATGCTTAAAAATTCGAACACAAAGGTTGAGTGAAATTCTGGGTTTAGTATGTAGTTTAACTACAATGTTCAATTGTGGGTTACGTTGTTATGCACTCATAGTTTGGTATAAATGCTTGCAATGTACAATTATCATGGAAAAGAATATTATTGGCCTAAGCTCATGGACACCGAAGCCTTAGGTTATATCATAAAACCATAAATAAATTGCTTCTAACGGGTCATCTTGCCAATACACCTGTAAAGTTTTTCAAATGTGTTGCTATTGGTTTCCGACAGTATAGGTTACACAAGGGGACGTCCAGATTACCAAATGATCTATTCACAGAATTCACGCTTACCCCGATAAGTAATTAACGGTTCATGATAGTGGGACTTAATGGCAAAAGTAGGGACTTAGGCAATAATGTATCAGGATAGCATAAAAAAAATACTTGCATTCATAATTTATAGCATGTATCCCCCTCGCGGGTTTATGAAACATTTAAAAGATTGAACGCGTATGGCTATGACACTCACAATATTTACAGAGGTAAATCTGATTGATGGAAAAAGTATATGAAATGAAAGTAACGGCTTCGTCACATAACCTAGATAATATGTTAAGTCTTAGTTTGATTGGATATGTTTTATGTCATAATGAAATATCACTTTGATTGGATTTATTATGGAAATATTGTATCACTGTTCAGGCCATCATAATTCAGAGGTCATGTAGAAAATGTTTGAGGAGCCAGGACACTTTAAATCGTAAATCCAACAAACTCGTCAAAATGTATACCCAAATGAAACCCCTTACATGAAGCTCCCTAGTAATGTGATACATTATAGTTTAAGTTTCTTAAAAGCTAGGAATAATTTTTTATATATATTTATAATTTAATATAAAAATATTAATTATTTTATTAAGTTTGCAAAATTGGCCATTTTAATCCCTGGTTTATATATTTTTACAAGTTAGTCATTTTTATATAAAGTATATTATAATTTAAACCTTTAACTTTTGAAACTTGGCAAAATAGGTCCTTATATTTATAACTTTAACGAAAATGACATTTTCAGCCCCTTTAGTTATAAATTTTAGAAAGTTATGATATATACCTCTATGCATGGAAACTTTTTGCAAAACAAGTCCAAAAAAGCCATTGCATGGTTTTTTAAGATTCCAAAATGAAATTTGCAGGTTATAGCTTATTAGTATAAGCAAAATAAGATGTTTTTAAAACGTTATGAAAGTTAGAAAAAGGATTCGTTAGCTGAAAATCAAAAATGGGTCTATTTTTTAGGTTTTTACCAAAAATACATGGGTTTGTGGATTCAAATAGCTTCAAATCAAGAGATTCATTTTTGATCTTAGAAGTTAATTTGAACCATTTTGTAATAATATAAGCTTTGGAAACAAGGATTTCTTAGCCTTACTTGAGCTAAATTGGGTCGAAATGGGGTTTTCGGGTTCGTACGCCTAGTAACGACTTCAAGGCTTTGTTTTTCTTGATTCTTGGCTTCTTTTTCTGAGGCTTAGGGACTTTTTTTCTTGGTTCTTCTAATTGTGCTATGGAAAGGTTATAGTCCATTTGAGGGTATGCGATGAGATGTGTAGGATGAAATGAAATGAAAGGGGTGTTCGGCTATTTATAGCCTTCAAGGAGCCTTAGTGACCAAGTTTACTTATTTGATTAGTGTCAAGGCTACCTTAGCTGAATCATGGAAGCTATAATGATGAGTAGGAAAAGCTAGAAGACTAGCTAAGCAAGGTTAAATGGATAATGTACTTAGTATAAATGATATTAGGATATAGAAAGACTTACATATTAGGATGGTTTTTATGATATATAACTTAGATTATAGATGCATTGATAGAGGTTTTGTGTGAGCTGTTACTTTAGGGTGCAAGTTACGTCTGCATATGAGTATTTAAAGCAAACAAAATTCCCTGTAAGAAGGTGATATATTTATAATAGATGGATATTACATTATATCTAATTTAATAGATGGAAAATTACATTGATACAAATTACGGGTTGTTATAAAGGGTTGTCTG
Source organism: Tanacetum coccineum (assembly GCA_026074375.1). Taxonomy (NCBI): domain Eukaryota; kingdom Viridiplantae; phylum Streptophyta; class Magnoliopsida; order Asterales; family Asteraceae; genus Tanacetum; species Tanacetum coccineum. The sequence continues at coordinate 4,513 of BQNB010164773.1, forward strand.
ATGCAGAAAAGGCTACATTATTTCAACAAATCTTGAAGAAAAGAAGAAAGCACTTTGCAGCTAAAAGAGCAGAAGAGAAAAGAAACAAACCACCAACACAAGCTCAACAGAGAAAGATAATGTGTACTTACCTAAAGAACATGGAAGGATACAAGCTCAAAGATTTGAAGTCAAAAGGGTTTGATTCTATTCAAGAGATGTTTGATAGAGCTTTCAAAAGGGTAAATACATTTGCTGACTTTTAGAAACAGAGTTGGGTGGAAGGCAAAGAAAAGAGAGCAGGAGAAGAGCTGATACAAGAGAGTTCAAAGAAGCAAAAGGTGGATGATGATAAAGAAACAACAGAGCTTAAACAGTGTATGGAAATCATTCCAGATGAAGAAGAGGTAACAATTGATGCTATACCTTTGGCTGTTAAGTCTCCAAGGATTGTTGACTGGAAGATCCACAAAGAAGGAAAGAAAAGCTATTATCAAATAATAAAAGCTGATGGAAGTCTTATAGATGTGTACAGAATCTTTAGTCAAGTGAATTATAAGTTTTGATAGGGATAGATTTGGAGGACTTGTACAAGTTGGTATAAAAGCTGATATGGGATCAACAAGGACCAGTGGAAAAAGCATGGTTTATTGTTATGATTGATATGTGAAAACAATGTTTACACCACATGTAGAAGATGAAGTATGGAGGAATCAACAAGAATACAAAGTGTTGGATTAGAAGCTGTATGACTCTTGTGGAGTACATTCCTTGAGGATGTAACATATGCAGATTTATATGTTGGTAGAGAAGAAATATCCCCTTGCACCACTTACACTTTCAATGATGTTGGAAAAGAAGCTTATAATTGATTATGAAAGTGAAATGGCTTATCAGCTTCTTAAATTCATCATAAAATAGCTTAAGAAGTAAAAAAGTGTTTGGAAGTATCCTCCTGGTGTTGATGAAGCTTTAAATAAAGAAACTTAATGATTTAGAAGAAGAATATCAAGTTTATGGGAGGATTGTTGGGATTAAAAGTCTTCTTGATGTTGTTTGAATTATTGCTGCTCATGTTTGTGTTAATGCTGCTCTGCTAGAGTTAGTACTGCTCAGAGACTTCAAAGAAAACATGCCAAGTGTTTATTACTGCTAGTACACAGTTAGTACTGCTAGTGAATATTAGTGCTACTGATGAACTTCAAAGAAAATATGCTAAGTAGTTACTACTGTTAGTACAAAGTTAAGACTGCTCAGCTGAAGTTAATGCTGCTAGTGAAAATATGCTTGAAGTTACTACTGCTAGTGAATATCAAGTTAATGCTGCTAGTTAGTACTGCTTATATGATATGTATTAGTTGTTTATAGAAAAGATTTTAGATACTTAGGGAAGTATTGTAAGCCGACTAGGACTCTTTGGTGTATAAAAGGAGGTCCTAGGGCATAGAGTTTGATATACAACTAGACGTATAATTCATAGCTTCAAGGTCTTTGTAGCCCTAATACTTTGAGAGTATTCGTATTATTATCATTAATAATATTGGAGCTTATTTGTTGAATTGTATGTTCATTGAATAACTGTTTCATTGATAATTCTTCTTAATAATAAAGATTAGATTCCGCTTAATCTTTAATACATTCAAACAAAGTTTCTACTATAGTTGTGTTAGATTTAGCTAATATAACTAAACCTTAAACAAACTTAAGGAATTCGATCTATTGAAGTGGGATCAATAACACGCATTTCTATCGACTTTCTTACTTCGAGTTAGTTGGTATTGAAAGGTGGAAGTCTGCTCTAGCCTCCGATTACTAAAACCAAATGTGCAGTATTGAGTCTAGAGCCAAAAGAGATCAACCATAAATCTCACTAGGACACTAATCAGTTATATTTGTTGCTCACACACTGTGAAAACAAGTAATAACATAAGAGTCTTACGCATACACCTATAAGGATCAAAGAGGAACTCTTACCGAGGAAAACTCCAAGATATAAGGTTCCACCCATTGTAATGGCCTGCTAAGATACTAACTGTTATATGTTTAGTGATAACAGATGGGACTAACAAATACCTCTTTTAGTATACTGAGAAGATCCTTATTCCAAGCACCCCTTAATAGGTAGGAGCTTGAAGAATCAATACCCATGACTTTTCCACATCCTTAGTTTCCATAGACTGAATTGAGTAGATATGAGATGAATACCCTTTAAATGTCATAGAGAAAGGACCTTAGCTGCATCAATTAACAATGTTCCTTTGGACATTCCAGTCTTCACATATTTTCTTCACATCCATGGAATTTCTAACTTTCAAGCTCAAAAGTTGCAATTTCATACTCTCCAAGATCCCATTCAATAGACATTGGATACTTTGTAAATCCATTAGCTTTTATGATTACACTTGTAGCTAACTAGCATAGTTTTAATGAGCTCATTGATTAACTTTAACTTTACTTAGATGCCTCGGCATCAACTGCTAGCTAGATATGTCCGTTAAGTTGCTTGCACAAATGCATATAGTGTGACATAGCTATTGGCTATGGTCCAAATTCCAAAATATATAATCAGGAAATATATGTTACATGTGGCGAAATAGAGACTTTTCTAAGACATTGAGCATTCGATAGTTACTTGGATGTGAGATAGTTTTCATCATATCATTCAGCTTTAGAGGTGTGAAACTAGTTAAATTAATTTGATAGTTATAAATTTGCGTGCATGTTAACCTCATATAGTATACTGATGTATATATACACAATGTAACTGTGAACACACATGTAAAGTGACAGCATAGAGCATTGTAACATCACAAGGCATGCACCATGTACTGGAACAAAGTTAATTAACAGTTTTAAACACTTCCAAATATCATCCAGCATAAATAAGATACCCGAAACTGCTCGATACATACCATCAAATTCAAAAATAGAGATACCATAACAGAAAACTAAATGAAACACAAAGCATTTGATACTTTAGTTCAAAAATAAGATTACCGAAATTAAAGGCGGATATATAAAGAAGCAAGATATATTTCATGGACTACTTCCTGTTATTGGAAAGGCAATGACAAAGTTCATACACTAAATGCAATTATTATCTTCCCTCCAACAACATCAAGCTTGGATCCCCCTTTATTAACTGAAAATTAAAATGGAAACTGAAGTGAGTAAAAATCAAATTAAATGAGACATAGCCAAGGCAAAATGAATAGAGTTTTTAAGTATCTTGAACATGTTTGAGCAAGACTAGCTTGTGCTTTTGACAACTAATCAGCTTCAAATTTACAACCTTAAGGACACATTGTAATTTATATAGATTAATAACATTGATAAGAAATCACAAGTATATATAGTCTGTAATGGTACATGCCATGTTACATTTTTGATCGGACTTCGTTGATAAGTTCACGTCTAAGAAGTTTCCCTGAGGCCGACTTTGGAACACTGTTTACAAACGTCACCCGCCTCAATCTCTTATAAGGTGCAACCTATATCATTTACATCATATTGAGTAATGTATTTTGGCAAAAATGATCATGAATTAGTATAACAGAACTCGTACCTGCTTAGCAATAAAGTTTATAACTTCTTCTTGAGTTAACGAGCTATTTGGTGACAGGACAACAAATGCAATTGGGACCTCACCAGCTTCAACATCAGGAAGCCTAATAGATTGAGAGGAGAAGATGCTTTTATTATGATATGTTGCATTTGTAACAGATGGTGAAAAGTGAAAACGACTACTAAGTTATGAAAGAAGAATGTATTTTATTACTAACGGGATTACTGCCGCATCTAATATTTCAGGATGCGAAAGTAGAAGTGCTTCAAGCTCTGCTGGTGCAACCTTTTGAAGTAAGAACATAGAGCAAAATATAGAGTTAAAGGGATAGATGAAAAGATATAAATAAGCCTATCCTAAAACATGTTTTTACCTGAAAACCTTGTACTTAATGATTCTTTAATTCTGTCAACAACGAATAATTGACCTTCGTCATCAAAATATCCGAGATCTCCAGTATGCAACCAGCATTGTTCATCTATTGTTAACTTTGTCGCATTTGGATTGTTGAGATAACCTAAAAAATTTAAATTTATACAAAAGAAGATTAAAAGTAACAAATATAAGTACCGCCTGTTTATGTTAATATTGGGGCTTACCTTGCATTATGTTATCTCCTCTAACCCATATTTCACCCATTTGGTTAGGAGGAAGAGGTTTATTAGTATCTACACTTGCTATTTGAGCCCTCAACTCTCTGGGACAAAAAGCCTCCCAACCTGAATATCACCAGAGAACCGAGGTCCCATAACTGGACTCTCCACTGAGACAATCCCGGTCGTTTCAGTCAAGCCATATCCCTAATAAGGCTGAATTTATAAGCTACCATTTGTAGTATGAACATTTTACTTGGTTAACATCTGCTTAAATTTATATAATAATTAACAAAATCATATGAAGGTAAACATATATGTGTGTATGTCGTTTAGATTAAGGTCAGGAAGAACAATAATGTTCGAGTATAGTTATCTTGTTTTGTTCCACATACTTTCAGCTTAAGAACAGTTTACGTTACAAACATTGCTCTATGAAATCTTGTTTAGTCCTAAAGTATGATCCAGAAGGGGTATAATGCTATCATATACTTAGAGATCATGGAAGTTGTTACCTGAAGAAGCATAACATTAGGAAACTTCTTAACACACTCTCCCATTAATTCGTACCCAACCGGGCCAGCACCTGACAACGAAGTACCCTCAGTGACGACCAAATCATATCTTTTGACTACATCGTCCCGCTTAAACCAAAGCAGAGTGACAACAGGTGGAACACATTTTAATAGTTTGACATCTGTCAACTTTAAATATCTCAATATTTGCCAACATCTATCCCTTCAAAATCATACTCATCATTTGATACAATTGAATTTCCATCTTGTAAACTGAGAATATGAGGGCAATATTCCAATATCCATATATGTAAACATTGGCAAGAAAACACAGTATCCACCTAATTAATTACCTCCAATATCCTTTGATCGAAAGTTGCCATTTGTGAAACTGAAATAAAGTTCCTATGAGTCAAAGCCACACCTTTACTAACACCAGTTGTGCCCGAAGAATACAACAAAGCTGCAGTATCATCACCACGAATCGCCACTTTAGGTAATTCTGAAACCGACCCTGCTTTCAAAATCAAATCTTCATACGAAAAACACCCTTTTCTTGAACTTTCTGATCCCAAAAACATAACAGGAGTACCAAAATTTTCAACTTTTACATACAAGTCTTGAATGGTTATAATGAGTTTCGGGTTAGATGCCAATAAAAGTGTGTTTGGAATCTGGTTGCGGTGTTTAAAATACAAAAAGTAAAAGAAAAGGTGATTCTTAAAAAAGTTTTTTTGTTAGCACAAGACAAAAACTTACATATTTGATTAATGAAATACCATAAAGTTAACCATTAAATTATTTACGTATCTATTATTAATGTTTGAATCATTGTCATTAACAACCATACAGAAGACTCACGTTTAAATAACATTATGCAATTTTAATTTACAAAGTTGGTTGTCACGGACTCGCTGTAGTTCGATAGATTTAACACTTACACATTTCACTAAACATAACAATTATTAATCTTTATAAAGTATTTGAGATTTCATAAAATAGAAACAGTCACTATTACAACAAAATTCTGAAATGATTAAAATATCAATGAATTTGTAATATCTAAACAATAAATTATTAATGCGTGTCATACAATTAACTTATACTATATGTTTAACACTTTTAATTAATGTAATTATTAAAATACCACTTAATGCAAAAATACAATCGATAAGTCACATAATACAAATCAAATAAGCTATTAGAAAAAAAATTAAATACTCTCTTCAACCACACTGAGGTGGTGTTTTAATTAAGAGTTAATGGCATATAATAGCAACGTACTTTCTCATTTGACCCATTATCAGATATGAACTCCAAAAAGTATCACAATACCCATCGAACTTTATATGAACTGATCTGATATCAGCAACTTGACCATTTTTTCTTACAAAATTCACGCCATGTGACACATGTACATGTCATGTCACTTCTTTTAGAGCGTTAGGTTCCATGTCAGCCCCTAATACACACCGTTAGGTTGTCTTCCCTAATAAAAACACATTGTGTTTTTATTAGAAGACAACCTAACGGTGTGTATTAGGGGCTGCCCATGGAAACCTACGCTCTAAAGAAGTGAATGGAAATGTAAATGTGTCACATGGCTGTGATTTTGTAAGAAAAAATGGTCAAGTTGCTGATATCAGATCAGTTCATATAAAGTTCGATGGGTATTGTGATACTTTTTGGAGTTCATATCTGATAATGGCTCAAATAGGAAAGTACGTTGCTATTATATGCCATTAACCCTTTAATTAAAGTTAATTGACTTATTGATATAAAAAAAACTTAATTTATTAAGTCATGTGAAAAGTTGTTTGTGTTTCACTCAATAAAAAAAAAACTTAAAATAGAAAGTGAGAAAACTAATAGTTTCCATGTTAAGTCGCATTCGTTAATTCAGTATGACTTAATGATAAAATTAAATAAACAATCATTCCTAATATAAAAAGTAATACAATCTATAAAAAAAATTAAATGACGTGTCTATGGTTTTTACCATCTACTTTTAACATAATATAGTTTGTCATTGTTTAAAATTATAAGAACCAAAATTAACGTTTTCTATAAAGTTATTGTCACGAAAAATGTATTATCAAAAATTTTAAATACAGTGTAACTGGCGACGCAACACGCAAGTACCATGCTATAATATCTACTATTGTTTGATGAAGTTAAAATCAATATCATTGAGTTTTGTAATTTTTCTAGTGCCAAAGTAACATATGTAAGAGTTGGTTTAATGAGCACAATGATTTTTTTTTTCGAAATCTAATTAAACACGTTGTAATTTGGGTTGTATTTCAATCATCAAATTAAAAGTTTAAAGAATATACATCGAATAAGTTGAAAGTCAAAATGTCGAAAGTCTACTTACGATACGCTAATCTACTAAATTTAAATTAAAAGGCTTTAGTTTATTACTCTAGCGGTATATTTAGAGGTTGTAAGTTATTTGTCACTCTAGACACATTTGACGTACGTGGTGTATGTGTATCTAGTAGATGCAAGCAAGTTATTGCCATTCAATATTAGAATATAATATCTCCTAAATCGTCCTTTTTTTTTGAACGACGATTTATTAAAACACTAGCAATGAGCTAGATCAAACAAGAACAATATAAGGGTTCTTAAGCCAATCGTCCCACTTGAACGACGCTTTACATCTGAATTTACACCAATAAAAAGAACTAGAAACTAAATTATCAAATATCAGCGTCTTTTCAGGGATCTTCTTATCAAACAGAAGCTTGTTGCGAAAGTTCCACATATACCACCACAAACCATAGTATACACCCTCAAGAACGCCTTTGAGTTTGGATTGAATCCGAATAGAAACCAACCAAACTTGCCATTCCTCGTAAGAATTCACATCCGAATAGTCGATATTCCACCAAGAAGATATCTTACGCATAATCTGTCTCACTAAATCGTCCTTCTTGAAAGGTAAATGTTTTTCATATGGCGATTAAACAAGGATACTTTAGTGAAACTTGAATGGAGCTAGACCATGCATTCGATCTCGTAGGAGGTAACCAAAAGACGTACTTCAACCAAAAATTCATTGAAACTCCAACCATTCGTATAGATGCATGCTTATCTTCTTGACTATTTAATTAATTGGTCCAATAGCTTTATAACAAGTGTGATTGCCCGTGCGATGCTGCGGGGCGTTAAAATTTTTTTTGCTGGTTTATTTTTTCGGTCTCATGTTTAATACTTTCTTTTTTTTCTTATATGAGCTTATTTGTTGGGCCTCATGTTTAAAGATTTATTTTTTTGGCTATTTGGGTTTTTTTTTAATATAATTTTATGAGATTTGGGTAAATATGTGTTAAGCATGATTGTTCGCGCGTTGATGCGTGACATTAATTGATGCGAGGCGTTAAGTTTTTTTTTTAATTTTGTGCGGGTTTATTTTTCCGGTCTCATGTTTAATAGTTTGTTTTTTTATATGGGTTTATGTGTTAGGCGTCATGTCATGGATATTTTTTGATCTGAATAAATCAATATTTTTTTTTTCCTATTTTGTGCCGAGCAATTTTTTTTATATTAATTTGTGCGGGCCGGGTTTATTTTTTCGGTGGCCGGTCACTGTAGCAACTACGTCAAAACGGCGTAGTTTTAATTCATTCATAGTATTTACTATGTATATAATAGGATAAATGATATGTAAAAAAAAATCCGCAATGATATGGCAACGTCCAATCAAATAAATTATGAAAAAGCAAGTTTCTATTTGATTGAATAAATTATGCTGCCACATTATATATATAATAATGGCAATTGAAAAAAACACTGTTCATCATGAACAGTGTTTGGGCCATTACTTTTTTTGGGCTCCCAAATGTTTGAGCCTAAGCACTGTAGCTACAGTGCTGGGCCGGCCCAATTTTTTTTTTTTTTTTTAAATTGTTGGCACAAAATAGGGGGAAAAAAATGTTACAAAAGTACCGATGCATTCAGATAAAAAAATACCCGCGGTAACATTTCCGAATTGACTTAAACACTGTCATTTTACACGATGAGACCAAAAAAATAAATTCGCAAAAAAAATAAAAAATAATAAAATAATAAAAAAAAAATTTAACTCAAAAATTAACCCGCACTATTAAACATGAGACCGAAAAAATAAACCCGCACAAAATACAATTCTCATTTAAAGCCCATGTTCCCATAAAATTATATTAAAAAAAATCCCGTATAGTTAAAAAAAGAAATCTTTAAACATAAGCCCCACACATAAGCCCATATAAAAAAAACAAACTATTAAACATGAGGCCGAAAAAATAAAACCGCACAAAATAAAAAAAATTAAAATAATAACGCCTCGCGTAGAATAAGACGACGTAGTTTTGTTCTACACGCTATAGTGCTCGGCCCTTTGGGCCCCCAACTTGGGCCAACCCATTTGGTTTTTTTTTTTTTTTTTTTTTGTAGGCAATGTAAAAAAAACCGCTCGGCACAAAATAGAAAAAAAAAATTACAAAAATATTGACTTATTAAAATAAAAAAATACCAAAACCCGCACAAATAAAAAATAGAAAAGAATAAAAATAAAATTTTAACGCAAAAATTAACCCGCACTATTAAACATGAGACCGAAAAAATAAACCCACACAAATAAAAAATACAAAATAAAAAAAATAAAATTTTAACTCAAAAATTAACCCGCACTATTAAACATGAGACCGAATAAAAAAATACCAAAACCCGCACAAATAAAAAATAGAAAAGAATAAAAATAAAATTTTAACGCAAAAATTAACCCGCACTATTAAACATGAGACCGAAAAAATAAACCCACACAGAATACAATAAAAAAACGCCATGTTCCTATAAAATTATATTAAAAAAAACCCGCATAGCCAAAAAAAGAAACCTTTAAACATGAGCCCCACACATAAGCTCATATAAGAAAAAAAAACAAACTATTAAACATGAGGCCGAAAAAATAAAACCACACAAAATAAAAAAAATAAAAAATAATAATGCCTCGCAACTACGCGAAAAAAATTAACGACCCGCAGCAACGCGCGGGTAATCACGCTTGTTGTATCATTATAGCGAAATTATGCTTATGGACCTATCATCACTCCACGTCACAACACGTCGGGGATTTGCGCAAAGGTGCT
>BQNB010164775.1:0-14299 GCA_026074375.1 Tanacetum coccineum
TATGGGTTTATATAACCCATTAACACATCTTTCCTTATTCCTTAACATCATATGATCATATATTGATCATATGGTGAAAAATCCCAATTTTACTAATTTTTACATTATACAGCTTAACCTATTATCATAATTACCTTAATTCTTGGTTTAGAACCACAATTACCCAAAATCCCCAATTTGAGTATATGAACCCTAAATCATAATTCTTCAATTAACTTAATTAAAGGATTACTTATCTTGTAGGGATCATTAGCATAGGCTTGTATCTTAATTTGGGACCTTAATTCACCTTTAATTTATCACTAGCAATTTCTCATCTTCTCCCTCTCTTTTCTTTCTCCATGGGTGACCCATAAACGTAACACTCTCTAATAATCTGCAACTTTATGGAGGTTCCAGATATTTATTTGGTACAAGTTTGCCCTCTTGGCAACTATGGCCCCTTAAGTTTATTTCTTCCTAGTTGAGACACATGGTATTTTCTAAAACTATTTACACAATATTTATACTTATAGTTTGATGTGACAACTATGCTTTGAGCAACTTAGTCAATCGTTAGTATTGATTTGAGTTCCATTATGTGTTATAGTAATTATGTGGTTATGTGATTCTATGTGAGTTGGTTATCAATCTGTGAGCGTGATCGTCTCATTTTGATTGAATTTATGGTTAATGTGGGTATTTCATTTTGTTCACATTTGGTGACAATGAAAATGATGGTAAATTTTATGTGTGTGCGTATTTATATGTATATGTATACGTATTTAGATAATAGGAATTCGCGAGAATAGAAAATTTAGTTTAGAAATTTAGTTAGTAGATTTTAGTATTATTAAGTTAGAGAAATAAAGTATGAAATGAATTTATTTTTTTGGTATTTAAAACTAGTTTTATTTAGAAGGATGTCTAAATAAATAAAGATTTTTATAAAAATAACAAAATTAAAAGGTTTTTGTGTAAATAATAATAATAAAATAATAAAATAATAAAATAATAAAAATAATAAAAATAAAAGGGGTTAGTTCGGCCGGTTAAAGAAGAAAAAAAAGAGAAAACTAATTTTAGTATAAGTGGGATTCTAATTAGATAATTATCTAAACTTCTTTCTTTTCACTATAAATACAAATCTCATATCCCTTATATTTTTTTATATATTTGGTCGATCAAAACAGAGAAAAAAAAGATTTTTTTTCAAGATCAATTTAGTGATTTAGGGTTTCAAGAATCAAGGATTAAGGTATGTTCATAAACTTTAATTGTTTTAATTGTCTTTTTAATTCATGTAACAATAAAGTGATGGATAAATTAGGGTTTCATAAAATCTGTAAATTAATGATGTTAAACTTAATTAGAAGTGTTTAGGGTTTAATTAGGATCATATTGATGTATTCGGTTAGAGTTAGAACGCGGTAGAATTGAATTTAGGGTTGAGCAGAATTTTGAGTCATCTTGTTCGAATGTTATCTCATGATTTGTAACGAGATTTTTGATGAATCTTATATCTATTGATGAGTTCAAAGAGTCTAGTTTCTAAAAAGTCCGACCCCAAAGCGTTTTGAGGTGGGAAAGTTAGTCAAATAATTTTTGCAAGAAAAGTTGTCAAAACAGTAAATTCGGGTCAGATTTGGGTCTGATTTCGGGGAGTAAAACCCCCACTTAAATTTCAAATTTGGGTTAACCAAAAATCATGAGTCATATTTTAGGTGTTTATTAACTCTAGTTCTAAGGGCTAGCGATAAAATATTTTTTAAGTATTTTTAAGGACGTCAAACTTTTTGGTGTGCGTTGAGATCCGAATCTGAGTACTTTGTAAAGATGAATTTTTATAAAATAGTTCCACTTAGTATTATTTTTTCTAAAAAATCACAGTAGCTAGGGAATGTAAGGATAACCATCAATTATGTGTTTTGGTATTTTATTTGTGGTCATAAAGTGACTATAAAATTCAGCCATAAACTGTAAAAGTGGGAGTATGAAAATAAGTTAGGAGATGTATATAAAGGATTATAAACTTAGTGTAAAGTTTAAAGTTCATCATGTGATTGTTACATTGACTTAGGCATTTAGCCTAACCGAGTGTAACTTGTGTTTGTTGTGTTTAGATTGTGTGCAAAATCTTGTCAAGTAAGCTGAGCATCAAGTGAGTTTCATAGTCCCATTTTACTATGTTTTCTTGGGATGGAAATGATGCAAAATATATTTTGAATTGTTTTAGTTACTGTGATTATGTGGTTTAGTCGACGCATGGACTTTTATGTGGCTATTATATGTTATGTGCTAAATGTTATGACCGTGGATCGGGGGTAACGTTCCTACCCATTATTTTGTGACTTTGGGTAATACTCTTACCTAGGACTTTGTGACTTCGGGTAATACTCTTAACTAGGACTTTGTGGCTTCGGGTAATGTTTTACCCATGATTGTGAGACGTGCTTCGGGACTTGGATCGTGTGACATGTTCCGTCTTAGGTTGTTTATTTTGGACGAATGCATGTTAGCCTGTATAATAGTCAGCTTAATTGTCCTGTCATGTTTTTTTATAATCACAATAATTGATTTAAATTTTGTATGGGCGTCGTAAAACCTATGACTCTCACCAACTATTGTGTTGACGTTTTAAGCATCATTTTCAGGTAAGCGTTATGAAGGTGTTGAAGTTAATAAAAGTGGCTAGAGAGACTATTAGGATGGCATTGGAAGTTCTCATTTGATTTCGTCTAGTATTTGTTTGCATGAATTCTTGAATGTTATTATTTTTTATAGGTTTGCGAGACATTGTCTTTGTATTAATGAGACCCTTTTTTCATTAATACAAGATGCCGTTCTTTTGTTTTCGGTATTGTCATGACACATCGTGTCTTTTATATTTAGTTATGCAAATCTCATAAAGTGTACTCTACTAGAGTCAAACAGCTTCCAAACAGTCACTTTGTATCCCTGTAGACTCCTCCATATTTCACTCTTTATGTCAGGTTCAAACATTACTTTCAGATCACCCCAGAACACTTTTTCATAATCATCCTCTGGTCTTGTATTCCCATGTTTAGTTTTCACCAACTTCCAGAGAGTCTCTAAATCTTCTCTACTAATGTTCTGAAGCATCCTAATCATTGATGAATATCTATTTGAACTTCCATCAGCTCTTATCAAGTGATAGAATCCCTTCTGTCCTTCTTTAACAATCTTATATTCAACAATTATTGGAGGTTTGGTAGCTAGAGGTATAGCATCAATTGCTATTTCCTCATCATCTTGAACTACCTCCATATGCTTTTTCATCTCAGCTTCATCATCTTCTTTAGCTTCTTCATGCTCATCTGTCTCTTTATCATCCTCCATTCTTTGTCTTTTGGAAGATTCTTGTTTCTGCTCTTTCCCTGCTCTTTTCTTACCAATTGATTTCTTTCTGCTGCCTTCAGCTTTCTTTTCACTACTTTCTGCCTTCTTTGACTTATCAGATTCAAGTTCATCCTCTGTTCTTTTAGAACTTTCTTCTGTTCCTTCTTTGCTTTTCATCACCTCTGAATCCATAGGAATAAAAGTATTTACCCTCTTCATTTCATTATCAAACAACTTCTGGATCTCATCATAGCTCTTGCTCTTTAACTAATTATATTTGTATCCACCCATGTTTTTGAGATAGGTAGACATTAGATTTCTCTTTTGAGCTTTAGTTGGTGGCTTTCTTCTTTTCTCTTCAGCTCTAAGCTTTGCAAAGTGTTTCTTTCTTTTGTTTATGAGTTCTACAAACAGTCTTGATCTTTCTTTAATGGTTATCTCTCCCTGTTCTTCTACTTGTAGCCTCTGAGCTAATTCAAAATCTGCCTCCATCATAGCTTGTGTGTTATCCCATGATTCAATCAAAACTATGTTGGCTTCCTCTTCCTTTTTCCTTGCAAGCCTTTCTTCTTCAATAAGTTCAGCTTGTATTTGAGCTTCAAGATTTCTAGTCATTTCTTCATCAAGAGCAATTTGATCCTTTTTCTTCAATGACACTTCAGGTTTATCCATCTTAGCTTTTCCTTTATCCTTGATGCTTGAAGAAGATACTACTGTTGGTGTTCTTGTTGTGCTTTCACCGGCATCTCTAAATGTAATGCCTTTAGCTTTGGGAATTGTTGAAGGTGCTGTTGTGGCTGTACTTTGTACAGGCTCTTATATCACAACCTTAGATTTTGGACTCTTCAATTTAGCCAATGTTTGAGCTAAGGTAATCTCTACGTCAGTTATAACAGGTGGTGGCACAACAGTAGTAGAGGGAACAACTGTAACACCCCTATTTTTACAATATAGCAGTGGAAGCTAATTTGGGGTATTACTTCATAGTACAACATTCACAATCATAGAAAATGACTCAAAAGAGATGTTTTTAAAAGATACATTATCATTCATTAAAATCGGAGTTTTACAAAGGCATGTCCCAAAATCTAGAAACATAAAATGTGAATGATAACAAGTTTTAGCCATCTTTAAGTCCATGCTACTCCATGCCATAAGTTGCTCAACTACCTAGGATAAACATGCATAAAATGGGTCAACACAAATGTTGAGTGAAATTCATAGGTTTATGATAAATAGTTTGAATACAAGTTATTATAAGTGATAATTGCAATGAGTACAATCATTATAGAAAAACTTTATTATTGTGGAAAACAGTATTATTGCCCTAAGCTCATGAATCACATATTTAAACTTTGAAATGCATGAATGAATGTTTAGGTGGTGGAAGGAATATATGGGTACTATCTTGAGACACCTTTGCTAGAAAATAGCCTTCTTGCCCCCTTAAAGCCTCACTCGTCCGATTTGGATCCTAAGAGGGGTTCGGGTTCTTCTTTTCGTGTCGAGGTTACTTAAAACTCAAGTGTCAACACTTTACAACATTACTCAAAGTTAGTTAATATTTTTATTGGTCTTAAAAACATTTTTCCACTAACCTAGGTTATTTACACGACCTGTTTCCAACTTAAACTCCCCAAAACTCATTTTGGACATTTAACGGACGGTTTCGGGACCAAAATCACGAGGTTACTTCAAACAAACCAAAACTTCCTCAACAAGTTTTAAAAGTTTTCTTGACTTTCAAAAAATACATCTTATCGCTTTAGACTTCGTTCACAAATTTCACTTTTACGACCGATACGCACTTAACTCAATTTCACGGAAACGCCTGTTTCCTGATAACTTTTAACTCACACCTCCATGTTTTATGTTCTAGGCAAACATTACTTCAAATTACTTACTAAATAAATTCGTTATATTCACCCACGATTATTAAACCCGTTCTCTACTTAACTGTCGTGCCGGTACGCGCTACGTGACAAATTCTCGCGAATAATGAGAAAACTTTCCAGAACGCAATTAAATGACAATTAAATTCTCTTATATGGAAAAATTGAATCAGAAGTGATTCACTTACGGAACTCAACTCTCTCAACACCCGGTTAAACTGTAACCGTTTTATGCAAACTAAGTAAACCGAAGTCAACTTTTCAGCTTTCTGGCAAGAAAGCCAACAAAATCAAAAGACTCTGATAGAAAATTACGATATTTTATAATACTTAACCATGGACAAGCTACCGGTTATCACAACTGAGTTTAAGGTCAAACCTACAAGCTCACCAACATCATTATTGACATTTTCGAGTATCATTTTTAGGTGAAGAGAATGATCGTTAAGGTTGAGATGTGAGATAGCAGACTTTAAGTGTATCCTGTATGGGTCATGTTTGAGAGGTCTTGCTTTTGAAGTATGTTATGGATTTGTTTCTTTTGAGGATTAATGTTTAAGATTGTATGGACCCCTGCGCGGGCATTTGGATTTGTAAGCGACTATTTGTTGTGTTCTTGGATGGGACATCACTCAAGGTCATATTGAGGTTGATGGTCATCATGACACTCTTCATTTATGCATTTTAGTTCTCTCTATTATGTATCGTGTGTTGTGATTGATCATTATGTTGCATTCCTGTGTTTTCGCCTATGACGGGGTGTGACAGATTGGTAATCAAAGCCAAGGTTATAGAGAACTAGGTGGGTTGGCCTAGACTATAACTTAGGAACCTTCATATAGTTGCATTATAGGATCTATGTGCGCGGTGTTCCGCTTCTACTTGCTTATGTGGTCATATAGTATATCGTATTGGAAAGGTCAATCATTGAAATGTGTGAGCCTAATACGGAACAGGACCGGGAAAGGATACAGATATAAATATGGTGGCCAACATAGTTATAAACATATCACGACTCAAGCGTATTCAGTATTATTGTTCACACAAAACGGTGTTGACATCCTAGGATCGTGTTATGTGTAGCGTAGTATATTACGTTATATTATATATATGGTGACCTTCCCGCCAACCTAACATTACCCATGTTCTCCCTCGTGTAGATAATTCCGCCAAGGATGAAAACCTAAAGTGATGGCTGGCTTGCTGCCGCATCACAAGGAGGGGGAACGGGTGAACAAGCTGGTAGAGGAGGTGATAGAACTAAAGGTCATTCTGGTAATCAAAGTAATAGTGGGATTGGTGGTCGAGGTGGCCAAGTAGGTGGTCAGGGTAATGTGGTGAATGATGGTGTTGACGGAGTCCCCGACTTCCCCACTATCATCGCACAGCAGTTGCAAAATTTACTTCCCACTATTGTAGCCCAAGTAGGCGACCAGGGTAGGAATCAAGGAAATTATAGGAATCAGGACGACGATGCCATCAATCACAACGACCATAGGGGTTGTACCTATAAGGGTTTCTTAGATTGTAACCCAAAGGAGTATGATAGTAAGGGAGGTGCTATAGTTTATACACGTTAGATTGAGAAGATAGAGTCGATTCAGGATATGAGTGGATGTAGGGATAATCAAAAGGTGAAGTACACTGCTGGTTCATTTGTTGGCAAGGCTCTTACATGGTGGAACTCTCAAATCCACACACGAGGTCGAGAAGCCGCTATAGGTATGTCTTGGGAAGACTTTAAGACTTTGATTAGAGAGGAATTCTGCCCGAGTAATGAAATGCAAAAGTTGGAAAATGAGTAGTGAAATCACGCCATGGTCGGGGCTGGCCATGCTGCGTATACTGATAGGTTTCATGAGTTGGCTAGGTTAGTTCCTCACTTAGTAACCACAGAAAGTAAGAGGATTGAAAGGTATGTGTATGGCTTTGCTCTATAAATTCGAGGAATGGTGGCAGCAACGGAGCCAAAGACCATCCAAAAGGCTATACAGATTGCTGGCACATTGACTGATGAAGCCCTTAGGAATGGATCTATCAAAAAGAAAAGAGAGGAAATGTGGGGGAACCTAGTAAGGATAGGAATATGAGAGATGAAAACAAGAGGACCAGACTAGAAATGCCTTTGCCATAACCACCAACCATGTAGGAAGAGAGAATGCAGGCACGATACCCAAGTGTACCACCTGTAACTCTTACCATGCACTTGGGGCGCCTTGTCGCACATGTTTTAACTGTAACCGTCTAGGTTATTTTGTAATGGATTGTAGAGTGGTGCCTAGGAATGTAAACCCGGTGAATGTGAGGAACCCAATAGCTGCTCGTGGAGCATGCTTTGAGTGTGGAAGCCCCGATCATTACAAATCGGCATGTCCTAGGTTGATTAGAGCACAAGGTCCAGGAGGAAACCGTCCAAACCAAGCTTTAGCTAATGATGGGGGTCAGGATCATGGGAACCATGGGAATCAGGCAAGGGTGAGGGCATTTATGTTGGGAGCAGAGGAAGCTCGCCAAGACTCGAACATCATGACGGGTACATTTACTTTAAACGATCATTATGCCACTAACTTATTTGACTTTGGTGCCAACTATAGTTTTGTTTACACTACTTTTGTACCTCTGTTAGGCATAGAGCCCAGTGAGTTAGGTTTTAGTTATGAAATTGAGATTGCTAGCGGGAAGCTTATAGAGATTGATAAGGTTATTAAGGGTTGCAAACTAGAAATAGATGGTCACGTGTTTGACATTGACTTGATACCATTTGGAAGTGGAAGTTTTCATGTGATCATAGGCATGGATTCGTTGTCTAATCACAAGGCTGAGATAATTTGTCATGAGAAAGTAGTTAGGATACCACTACTAGATGGCAAGGTGATTAGAGTGTTAGGAGAAAGACCGAAAGAGAAAGTGAGACATTTGATGAGTGCTAAGGCTAAGGAAAAGAAACAAGAAAAGATTGCGGTAGTGAGAGATTTTCCCGAGGTATTTCCGGATGATTTATCAGGATTACCTCCTATTCGGGAGATCGAATTTCGGATTGAGTTAATCCCTGGAGCAGTACCGGTTGTGAAATCTCCCTATCGATTGGCACCTTCTGAAATGGAGGAGTTGTCGGGACAACTCAAGGAACTCCAGGATAAAGGTTTCATTCGACCAAGCTCGTCGCCTTGGGGAGCATCGCTATTGTTTGTGAAGAAGAAAGATAGTTCTTCTAGGATGTGTATTGATTATAGAGAGTTGAACATGTTGACCATCAAGAATCGTTATCCACTCCCTAGGATAGATGACTTATTTGACCAACTTCAAGGATTACAATACTTTTCTAAGATAGATCTTTGGTCTGGATACCATCAGCTGAGAGTGCATGAGGATGACATTCCAAATACTGCAGTTCAAACTCGTTATGGACATTTCGAGTTCACAATAATACCCTTTGGTCTAACTAACGCACCATCGGTATTTATAGATTTGATGAATCGTGTATGTAGGCCTTATCTAGACAAGTTTGTGATAGTATTCATAGACGAAATCCTAATTTACTCTAAGACTCGAGAGGAGCATGAGGAATACCTAGGATTAGTCTTGGAACTGCTCAAGAAAGAGAAGTTGTATGCTAAGTTTTCTAAGTGTGAATTCTAGTTGCGAGAGGTACAGTTTCTTGGGAATATGATTAATGGTGATGGGATTCATGTTGATCCTAGTAAGATTGAGGCTGTTAAAAATTGGGAAGCCCCTAAAACCCCGACTGAAGTTCATTTGTTCTTAGGATTTGTAGGGTATTATCGTAGGTTCATTGAGAACTTTTCTAAGACAACTAAGTCGCTGACTATCTTGACTCAAAAGTGTAAGACTTTTGATTGGGGTGAGGAACAGGAATTGGCATTTCAAACCTTGAAGGATAAGTTGTGTAATGCGCCTGTTCTAGCTCTCCTCGATGGACCGGAAGACTTTGTAGTGTATTGTGATGCGTCCGGGTTAGGACTAGGTTGTGTGTTAATGTAGAGAGGTGTAACACCTCAGAAAAATTTAGAGCTCTATATCACTTTACACAGAAATAAAAAAAAAAAAAAAAAAAAACCCTGTACTGAATTGCCAAAATTTCCGTTACATTCAAATAAAAGTTATCCTTCGAGCGACATGCAATATTTTACGTTATTGAGAATTTTAATAGCAGGTATAAATCGTCGTTTTGTTTACGAATCAAAAAGGGAAACTTTAGAAAACGCGTAGCAATAAGAAATCATAATTTCTCGCGCCTTGTGAAACAAGGTTGCACGACTTATCTTTTTGTTGGAACGTCCAATCCTTAATAAATTAAAAACCTTTGGAGTGGCATCAATATTTATATATTACTAAATAAACAACGTACCTTGGCGTTTCATTTCCTCAAACTCTAAATATACAAACATATATTTAAGTCAATCAGTGGAAAGATTTCAAAATAAACAAACCAACACTATCATTGCATTCTTACACCTACTGCCCTACACCTTACATGCACATGCTACGTTTTGTTTCAATTTCATTTCAACTTCAATCCAACCAATAGTATCTATTCTTTAACAGTATTATAAAAAGGGTGATCATAACCAATAGTATCATACACCAATAGTAGGTGTAAATAATGTCATTCACATGCATGGTCTCAGAGAGCTAGTAATCACCTTGCGTATAAATGAGGCACCATGTACGAACCAATTTATCTCAACTAAAAGTAGTAAAACGAAAATTAAAACAACACGGCTCGAGTGAAGATTTTTGTTTGGGACGTAAGGACTAAGGGGACGACCGATTACTAAAGGTGTAAACCAAGAACGATTCAAGCTCTTGTCATCATCATTTCCTCCTCATCAACTAGCAACACTTGGACCTTCGTAAGTTACTTTGTAGCTTAACATTCATCATGCTATGTCATTTACCCTCGTAGTCTCATTCGCGACCAAAAAAAACCAAATCATGTCCAGTTTGACAAGCTAGCCAAAAGCCTTGGCTTTACATAACAAGCGCACGGCGTATAGCCATGCACGTTTAATACATACGTATGCATGCAAAAACCTAGTCGTACCATGTCTAAATTAAACACGCGACGTATGATAAACATGTAGGCAACGCACCATGCGTGTAAACACGTAACGAACCAAAAGACTTTGCGAAAACCTTAACCACGTCGTGATCAAATTGCATTGGCCACTAAGGACTAATACACCTTAGTATTACGCGTGAAATGTTGTAAAAAATTTTATGTCGTGACCTCAATGCATACCGTGGGTGTAACCAAGTAACCCAAATCGAACCATAGCGACCCTTCTCACTCGCTGTTGACGCACCACAAACTCGGTTAAAGCCGAGCAACCTATGCTCGTTGGTTAGTGTCCAGACCTCGTAAGCCCTTGACACCGAGTTTCATTATGAGACGCACCAATGCATGCAAATAAGCCAAAAAGAAAGGGGCACTGCCTTGTCATGATTGTTGCACCACGAAAAGAATGCAACCACAGCAGCCGCTGTTGGGTCTGCTCAAAACGCACCAAGCGTCCTTGTGTCTCAATCTTTGAAAGGCCTAGTAACCCAAGTATTGAGATCAGGACATTGGTGGGTTTTATGAGAACTAGATATGGAATATTTCTGAGACGTTAGAAGGGGAGAAACCGAAAATAATTAGTGCAAAAGTTCACTATGTTGCGTCAGGTGAGCAGCAAAAAGAAAAAGAAAAGTGGTAGGACATGTGCTTATTATACATATACACGTGATGGGTTTTGAAATATATATAAAAGAATGCATGTTTTCTTAATTTATGACAAGTTGACATAGGGAACTTTCATACTACTTTCATTTATAAATTTTGACATAGAGATATATTACATGCGTAGCTATCAAATTCTCGGTTCGAGCTCCAAATGGGTTGGCAGCTTATTAACAAATATAAATTAGAAACGATACTTTTGATGGTTTAGAAGTATTAATTATGGAACCGAACTTTTAAACAGGTAAACGAGTTTATCCCAGCTCATATATTTTAGTTGACACCAAAAATATTTTCAAAACTTATTTGAGTTTAAAAAAACATGACTTTAAAAATCCATCATGATTAAATTGTGAAACATGAAAACATGAGCAATATTAAATACAAGTAAATAATTTTCTTCTAAAAATTTTAGGCGTTCTCTCATGGTCTGCAATATATTAGTGGGACATTCAGACGAGGTTTAAGTGAACGACTTAGAGTAGGTAAATGAGACAAGTAATAAAACAATAGATATGTAACTTCAATAGTTGGTAAATAATAGTTATATTATTAAAACTTAAATTGTATTATTTTAACAATATGACCATGTGATTTTAAGCACATAATTACATCAAATTATGTATAAATACCTATATGGTTATAGTTAAGGTTTTGACCTTGTTCTCTATAACCATGGCGCTGATACCAATCTGTAACACCCCCATTTTACAATATAGCAGCGGAAGCTAATCTGGGGTATTACTTCATGGATACAACAATCATAATCATAGAAAATGACTCAAAGGAGACATTTGTTCAAAAGATACGTTATCATTCATTTAAAATCAGAGTTTTACAAAGGCAGGTCCCAAAATCTAGTTTCATACAATGTGAATGATAACAAGTTTAGCCATCTTCATGTCCATGCCACTTCGTGCCATAAGTTGCTCAATTACCTGAGATAAACATGCTAAAAAGTCAATACAATGGTTGAGTGAAATTCATAGGTTTGAGTTAAATAATTTGAATGCAAGTGCGATATTGGGCTACGTTGATATACACCCGTTATTGAAAAACATATTTATTATTGCCATTAGCTCATGAATCCGAAGCCTTAGGGTATGGTGATACGTTATAGCCCCTGCGGGTACCTTTGCCAAAATACCCGCGTGATTTCTAATGATGTGCAATTGGTTACTCGTAACTGGGTACACCAACGGGGAGTCCAGCCCAAATAGATCTATTCACACCATTCGCGCTTACTCCGTAAAGTAATTAACGGTTCATGATTATGGGGACTTAAAGGCAAATAGTTACTTAGGCAATAATAAATTGAAATAGCATACAGAAATATTTGCATTTAGGTTTATAACATGTATCTCCCTCGCGGGTTTATAAAGCATTTGAAATATTGAAATGCGAGGCTATGAACTCACCTGATAGGTAGTTGCAATAAATATTCCAAAATGAAAGCTGACGACCTTATCACAATCTTAACGGGGAAGGTTGATATAGCATAATGATAGTAAACAGCCACGTCACGCAACCTGAGTAAATATGTCAAGTCTTAGGTAGATTGTATTCTAGAACTTTGGTTTTAAGAGTCATGAGTTTGATTGGAAAGTTTGGAATTATTGTATCACCGTTCGGGCCATCATAATTCAGAAGTCATTCAGTAAACATTTGAGGAGCTATGACACTTTAAATCTTAAACCTAACAACTCAGTCAGAACGTAATACCTATATGAAACCTCTTAATATGAAGCTCCCTAGTATTGTGGTACGATATAATCGGTTTTAAGTGTTTTGATCAATATCTAGAAATGATAAGCACGACAAGCGTTAATTAAAGTTATGTCTTGTAATGTTTTGAACATGTTTTTATACTTTTTCAAAATGTTACATTTTAGACCCTTAAGAATGAAAAGTGGAAAAATATACCCTTGGAGTTTGCACTTTTACGAGTTTGATCCTTCAAGTTTAAAAGATATACAAAGTAAACCTTGCACTTTGGAAAGTGACATAATAGACCCCTATAGTTATAACTTTGATAAATGACATTTTCAGTCCTTTTAGTTATAAGTTTCAGAAAGTTATGATATATACCCCTTGCATGGATTACTTTTGCAAAACAAGTCCAAAATACCATGCAAGCTTATTTTAAGTTTCTAAATGATATTTACAGGTTATAGCTTATTAATATAAGCTAAAGTATTAAGATTTAACGTGACGAAAGTTTAAAATAACGATTCGTTAAGCTAGGACTTAAAACGGGTCGAATTAGGGTTTTATAATGAAAACGCGTAGGTTTTTAATCCAAATTCTTTCAAGACTTGATAAAGTAGTTATAATAACATCAGTTAAGCATGTTAGGATAGATTATAACAACATTTAACCATTATAACATTTAGTTTTAAGAAAAACATAAAATTAGGGTTTCGGGTGTACGGTTTTGGATCAAAATAGAAAATGAGCTTGAATTGAGTTATGAAACTTTAACAAGAAATTATTTAGGATCATATGAACATTATAAGAGTGTAGGAGCAGAAGTGGAACATCCAGAACCTGGGTTTAAGCTTATAGCTTGGAAACGGGTCGAAATCGGAACTTTTAGCTTCATACGCCTAGAATAACGGTTCCCGGGCTTCTTTTCTTGGTTTCTTTTGCTTCACTTCTGTTCTTGAGACTTCTTAGGACCTCTTAGGATCTTCTTAGAGCAAATGATTGCCGCTATGATGGGTTATAGAGGAGGAAGTGGGGGATGAGTTGAAATGAAAGCATAACACCCCTATTTATACCCATTTTGGAACTTGGTGACTAAGGGTGCTTAGAGACCAGGTTAGGACATATGGAATGTGACAAGGATCAGCTATGGTGAGTCATGGAAGGCTAGAATGCAAGGTGGAAGTGTTGAAGAGGGTTTATGTGGAGATTTTGTAGCCATGGCTTATTTTAGGCAACAAAGAGGAGATGTGGTTCATTTAGTGTCCAAGGATTCAAAAGAGGTGCTTGTAAGTAGCTTAGAGGTGAAGTGGGAGAGTCATTGAGGTACTTGGATGCATGGTTAGTGATTTAGGGGCGTTTGGTTTAGGTTATTACATGGCTGTTTTTGGACAGCCAACATCAGTCCCGGTAATTTGGTTGCCATTTGTAAATCGTAACTCCAATGAAGCTCAAAACAACGAGCATAGTTAGATATTTGAGTCCTCTACAACTTTTAGTTTTACATATTTAGGGGTTACTATACAAAAATCTAGAGATAATAGCCGTTTACTACAGGTGTACAGAATCTGCACACCTTTGCCATTTCTGCAATAACTAATTCATCCGACGTCGAATCGGG